>CAUYQG010085350.1:0-12444 GCA_963574415.1 Tarsius wallacei | reverse complement strand
GCAGTTCTATAGTTTTGGGTCTTACACTTAAATCTTTAATCCATTTTAGATTGGTCTTTGTATGATATTGAGAGAGAAAATTTAGTTTCACTCTTCTGCAAACAGATATCCAGTTTTGCCAGCACTAGTTACTGAAAAGAATGTTCTTTTTCCAGTGTATGCTTTTGGCATCATTTTCAAAAATCAATTGGCTGTAAATGGGTGTTTTCATGGCACAGAAAATTTTTAAAGACAGACTAGATAAGTGAAGGTAGATCTAACAATCTGCTGGGCAGCTTTGAACATAAGAAGTCCTATTATTGAAAGAAGGGAGTCTTCTGAGCACAAAAATAGCATACAAAAGTAATGCATCTTAAAATTTTAGAGATGTTCACTGAAGAATTATGATTTATTAGAATTTGGAAGCAGTAACCCACAAATTACCTGGTATTAAAGATGGAAAGTGTGTATTCTTCAACAATTCATATATTGAAATCCCAGCTTCTAATGTGATGATGTTACGAGGTAGGGCCTTCTGGAGGTCATTAGACTTAGATGAGGTCATGGGGGTGTAGCCCTCATGGGGTTAGTGCTTTTGTAAGAACAGATATGAGAGCTCCGCCCCACCAACTTTCTCTCTTTTAGCTGTCCTTCATGGGAAGGCACAACAAGAAGTTCATCTGGAAACCAGAAAGTAGGCTCTCGTCAGACACCAAATCTGATGCATCTTGAACATTTCAGACTCTAGGTCCATGATAAATGAATTTGCTATTTTAACCATCCAGCCTTCAGTATTCTGCTATATAGCATTTGAACTGTTTAAAATATCAGTTTTTAATATTTTAAGAAATCTATCAGATGTTTTTTCATGTTGTAGTGGTTTTGAAAACTCTTTCAAAACATTTAAAAATTCTTTGCTGTATATATCAATCTCTTCTTATTTGTTCCATTTCTTATTCTCTAATCTTTTCTTTTTCTACATTCCTATATATGTGTGACATCATTCAGAGAGGAGGATCTGATCACCTTCTAGGTAACTATAATTACAAAATTTGCCATAAGTAAAACACAAAATGTGACACAGGACTCTGTGGTTTCTTGTGTAGCGGAAAATCTAGTTAATTAGCAAGAGATGGATATGAGAATTGAGTTATGGTATTGTTGAAATGAAGTCAACTACTACTAAACTAGGGAGACATGGTTATAAGTGTAGATTTTTAAAAAACAAGCAAATGTTTAACTTGTTCTCACCTTTGGGCAATTAAATAAAATATGAACAGATTCTGAGATATTAAGTTTTGTTCACTCATTTAATGATTGATATGTACAATTACCTAGTTATTACAAAAATAGGAATAAAATTGCTAAATGATTAACCAAAAGAATAATTCCAATATTAATAATCATAACTTTAATATGTAATATATGATTATAACAAATATTATATAACAATCTATGATTATAATAAATATTATGTGTTCACTGTGTGTAAAGTGTTGTGTTAAGTACTTTCAATTCTCACTGTAATCTTAAGAAGTTACTATTGTTATTTTTTCCTACTATATAAATTTGGAAACTAACTATTTGAGAGGTTTAAAAAGTAGCATAGGTACTCTAAAAAAACAGTGTAGTTAAATATTTCCAATGACTAAGAATAATTTTAAATCATTACTCTAATATTTATTTGGCTTAATATATGTTGTATTTTATTTATTCTTTATTATATAGATGGTATTTTTAAATAAATGTTCTTAACTAAGTAAAAAAAGGTTGCAATATTTTAGCCAAGTAAAGAAAAATACAATATTTTCTTCTGACTCTTGTTGTATATTAAATTAATTTATTTCATTTGGATACTACACATTAATGGCAATAGCATGAATGTATTTTACAAACTAAAAATAAGCCCTGTAATTAGGCAAGTAGATTTTTTCCAGTAGAGCTGAAAGTCATGAATTCTAGAGTGGGTGCTGTAAATTAGGTTAGTTCACTACAGTTTATCAGTGTCGGAGTCTTGTACAACAAGGAACAAGAATCAATGACTTAGCCTCAAGTGTTGAAATTAGTTGATTAATGGTAGACTGTATTAACTGATTTTTTGTTTACTCTGTGTGTAATCCTGTTAATTAGAATAATTCCCCCTGCTCATTGAAAATGTGACATAAATTCACTTGCATTCTGAATGTTGATCTAGAACATAATAATTTTTTGAAATATATGCACGTCTTAGAAATAATTGTTAGTGAGATTGCAACAAGTAGTCTTAAGAAGACCAACTTCTTTCTGTAAGTTTTCAAACACATGAACCCCATTCAATTAAATGAGTAATAATCCTACTTTAATTTTTGTCTGCAACATTGTTAAAATTTACATCCTTTTCCTATAATTGGCTTTTGTGTCTATTCAGGTCAACAAGTTTTCATATTTGCACAACACAAAAAGAATAAGGACATATTTATACACCTACATATTTACTAATAAAATTAATTAAGGTACCCTACCTTCTAAATCCTGTAGACATAGATTGTTAAAAAATACAGAGGGACATAAATATATAGAAAAAATTTGAAATATTATATTTATTGCTGCATAATAAAATAAACTCAGGGTATGGAGTTCATCTCTTACAAAGACATTATCACATATTTTTTGGTGTATTGCTAGACACTGAATGTTATATGACTGACATGGAATGTTATATGACTAACTTTCATGGTACAGTCAAAAAATTGGAAATAACCCAAACATTTTTCAGTAACAAAATGGATATTTTGCCATTAGGTATTTTATATAATCAAATGGTATACAGCAATAACTATCACTAGGTGTAACAAAATAGATACATCTCTAAAACTTAGGAAAAAGTAAAATTTAAAATGATAGAATTGGGGAAGAAAATAGTAGTATTTTAATTATATTTATAACTCTATATTTATTAACTTACTACATTAGTGTTCACAAAGTAAATATAAAAATACTTAAAAATCACAAAACTTAACATTAGAAATTAAATATGGAAGAAGTTTGAGGAAAAGCTACTTTTTAATGTTTTACTTTATGTCACTTTATACTATTAAGACTCTTATTTTTCTGTACATTTAATGTATATTTAAAATAAAAAATAATTAAATATATGTGTGTAAGTATCTTTAAAGATTTATGTTTGCATATAAACTAATCAGTGAATATTCATAATAAACTGTTCTCTTAGTAAAAGTTTTAAATGATAAGATGCTTATGAAGTTAACAGTTTAATTTCATATAATTTCATGGTATTATTTTCAAGATACAAATTGCGTTTATAACACCAAAAATAATAGTGAAATATTATGATATGTAACATAATAATTTGCAATCCAATAAAATATATTGCTCAATTATTTAAATCAACTGTGCAAAGAAGAAAATGGTCATGAAAACTCAAATTGACAAATTGATTCATACTTAATTGATCCAGTGGCCATTTTGCACTTACTTTTCTTTTCTTTCTTTCTTTTTTTTTTTTTTTTGAGTTGGAGTCTCACTCCGTTGCCCAGACTGGAGTGCAGTGGCCGCTCCCGGCTACCGCAACCTCGACCTGCTGGGCTCCAGCGATCCTTCCACCTCGGCCTTCGGAGTAGCTGGAACTACAGGCGCTGCTACCACGCCTGGCTAATTTTTTTTTGATTTATTGTAGAGATGAGGTCTTGCTTGCCCAGGCGGGTCTCGAACCCGCGGGCTCAGGCAATCCACTCACCTCGGCCTCCCAAGGCGCGGGATGACAGGCTGAGCCACCGAGCCTGGCGGTATTTACTTTTCAAAACAAACTCAAGACAAGTATTATTATGTACATTTTATGAACCAAAAGTTGCAAATAGAAAACACTGATAATTTTTCAAGACTCACAAACATAATTGCTGGTCAAACGAGAACTGAAAGTATACACACACACACATACACACACACACACACACACACACACACACACATACCTATGATCAATCTGATACATTAATCTTCCGATTTTTATATTTTTCACCTATTTATTTGTTGGAAATATATTTTTTACATGTCTATACAGATCCACAATCAAAACCAGAATGAAACAGTATTTGGATATTCAAAGCACAAATAATCTATTATTTAAATATTTTTTCCTAATAATTTGCCATTGACTGATTGGGAAATGTTTCAGTTTCTAAATTCAATATTGTTTAAAATACTTGTTGTTGTTTTGAGTCAATATCTCACCTTGTCATCCAGGTTGGAGTACAATGGCAAAATCAGGACTTATTGCACCCTCAAACTCCTGAGTTTAGTCAACCCTTCTGCCTCAGTCTTCCAAGTAGCTGGGACTACAGGTGCTTGCCACCACACCTGGCTAATTTTTTTGCTTTTATGTAGAGATGAGGTCTTGCTGTGTTGTTTGGGCTCTTCTGGAATTCCTGGGCTCAAGTAATCCTCCCATCTCGGCCTCCCAAAGTGCTAGAACTACAAGCATTAGCCATTGTGCACAGTCTAAAAAATATTTGATGTTGTCGATGGTTATAGAATGAATTCTAAAATTCTCATTCTGATATTCAATGCCCTTCAAAACTGAGCTTTTTTTCTACACTGAATGTCATGTCCCTTTTATTCTCTACTCTTGCCTGAAAGATTTCTCACTGTTTAAATTTACATCACAGTGATATGTACTATCATGCTTTGTCTTAGGTTCTTGATCAAATAGTAATTACCCTGATTTCTCTCTGTATTGTCAGATGGTTCCCATACTCAAGTCCAAGTAACCAAAACAACACCTATTAGATTCAATCCACATATACTTACTTTTACTTATTTAAATGCCGTCTCTTCACCTAACTATAAATTACAAGAACAGAGTCATCATTGGTTTTCTTATTCCAGCTCCACTTTGCATTCCCAGTACCCAGCTAGCCTAACATATAGTTGCCAATTAATAAATATACATCAAGTTTTAAAATTGAAATTTTCCAACTACTACATGAAGACTTCAAGCTATATTGACCACTCTCTTCTTATCATTATTCCATTTCCTTTAAGGTCTCTACCACAGAATTTAGTGCTTTGTGAAACAAAGTTTAATTCAGCTTTCTGGAATCGTACCTACTTAAGTTTTCTTGGCTAGATAATACCTTTATGGAGGGAGCATATTAATCTGTCTCATAGAACTAATTGAAATGTAAACCATATGCTGGAGTAAATATCACAGAAAAAGTTAATTTTTAATGTATAAAGATTTTATACAAATTGACTTTGTTAAAGTATTTGGAAATGCATTTCAAAGAATAGAGGTGTCAGATGTCTAATACAAACATAAAGACATAATGATATACCTTATTTGAAATGAAATAAATGCAAAATGAAATAAACATTATATATTATTTACTTCTTAAAGTATACATACATTATAAATATGAAATATAAATTACATAGTTTATATGAAATATGAGTGTATATGTATTTATAAAACAGTGTAAATTGGCAAATCATAACAGATTTTTAAATACAGTATTTATTTTTTCCCATTGATTCTGCATTTAAGATCACAAACCAAGTAAAAATTCAGAAATGTTGATGAAAGTGTATAGCAATGCTTTCTACAGCATAATGCATAGTAGTGAAAAAGTAAATACAATCTAAATGTCTAATAGCAAGAAAATACATAATTAAATCATAAAATATCACAATAAAATTTAAGCAATTTTTAAAAATGAGAATGTTGAAGGCTATTATTAATATATTGACCTGAATAAATGCTAACTCTTTCTACTTTTAAAAATTAAATAGAATATGAATATTGTAAAAGACAATCTTCTGTATTAGATGGTTTTTAATAATTTTTATTTTCTTATTTAAACATTTATATACATTTTTTTCTGAAAATATAATTTATTGCTTTAGTTCTACATACATATATCCAAGAAGAATGTATCCATTAAGACATTCCTTCGATTTTTCAGGCAAAGGATGTTCTAGACCACACTCGTGTATTCTTTTTACAACTATATAATCTTGACATCAAGTCCTGATGCCATCAATCACCCCCATTGCGAGCTAATTCCTCTCTTTCTGATCTCAAGTTTGTCAATTTTCTGATTATAATTCATCTTCCAATGCAGATTCACTTACAGAAAGACTATTGATGACTTTTTTTTTTTGAGACGTGGTTTCACTCTGTCACTGGAGTACATTGGCATTATTGTGGCTCACAGAGTCCTCACCCAGGTGAATCTCCCGTCTCAGCCTCCCAAGTAGCTGGAACTACAGGTGAGCAACACAATGCCCAGCTAATTTTTCCATTTTTTGTGGAGACAGAGGTCTCGCTTTGTTTCCCAAACTGGTCTCAAATTCCTGGCCTCACACAATCCTCCCACCTCGATCTCCCAAAATACTGGCATTACAGATGTAAGCCACCATCACCAGCCTGATAGTTTATGTTCTAGTACTTTTGATACACTGCATTGTTTAAATGGTTGTCATTTGGGGTTTATATATCATTGCTTATTAACCAAATGGACGCGAGATGTATGTCCATGGAAAATAGATCCATTCTGGCATACTGACCAAGAAATTTTTCAGTTTACAAAGCAATCTCTGGCATTTCGTAAATTCATCAGTATAAAATTCTTTTGAGAAGATTCTGAAACCCAGGTGATTTTATTTTCAGACAATCTCCTCGTCCGTTCAAATTCCAAATACAATATGACAAGATAATCAATTGCATGAACCTGACCCCACTATTTACTATGATCAAGTTACTTAACTACTTTGTGTCTCAGTTTTCTATAATGTAAAATAGAAATAATAATTTTGCCTAATTCTCAGTGTTGTGGAGAAAATAAATGAAGAATTTACATAAGGTTCTTAGAATAAAAATAAAAACTAATGCATACATATAGAACAGAGTGATACAAGGTTTTGTTGTTGTTGCTGTTGTTGTTTACAATCATTATTATATGTTCCTTCCTCCATTTTTCCTTTTTAGGCAGTATTTGTGTATATTCCACTAATTTTTTCCCAGTATATGGATGATTTTATTTCTTCATGTCAGTCTCTTCTTCTTTTACATACTACAGTGATTTTCACACACTAGGCACTCGATGAGTATCTATAAAGCGATGTACAAGTATTCATTTTCATTGAATATATGCTTAAATAATGCTTACGAAAGCCTTTAACAAATAATTAATTAAAAACATGATAGAGAGCAATTATCTTTTTTTTCGACTAGAACTTTCATTCCGAACTGCTTGTCTGCAAGTTTTCTTAATTATATTACTGCATTTTGATGAAGATATATTATTCTTGGCATTATTAATTTTTTGTTGTGTAAGCAGTGAATTATAGTCTTATCTTTTTATTAAGAAATTTACAAAAGGCATGGTTATTTGTGCATCTAATAATTATGCACCCAATTTATGTTAATTATTAGAGCTCATGAATCGGAAATTATCCCAGTGAGAGCAGCTTATGGTTAAGAAGAGTAAATTAAATTAGGAGTATGTGTTTAAGGAATACAGTGCGGGAAAAGTGTTATTTTGGATGACTGGTTTTCAGTCTTTCAAACCATAATTTTTTTTTTCTTGAGTTTTACACATGAGCAATGCAATCTTAATGGTTACTTATCAGGATAAATTTAAACCACTGAAAGGTAGTTAAGATACATTTCTGAATTATAAAAGAAATACTTGATGTTTTTAAATGGTTGTTTTAATTCTTAGCTTGTTCAGTCTTATATAATTGGCAATCTTTACAAGGATACGCATGTATTAAAAAAGCATTTCATTAACTAGAAATGATTTATATACTAGTCATGTTGTAACAGAGTAGACTAAGCACAATCTAAATTTGTGCAAACTGTGATTTAGTGGTTTATACTTTCAAATGAAGCAAAAGCAGGTCAATCTACCAGTAGCAAACTTTTCAACCACACAACTAGATATGAAGGGGAAATAATGCTTATCCTGACCAACTAGAACTACTGGAAAAGAATATTACCATAAAAACATTCTAATTATCTCACTCAAGGCAAATTTATTTTAGAACATGTGCTGAATGTGAAATGCTTCATTTTTTAAAATTCCAGTTAATTATAGTATACTGCTTTGTAGCCATTATATTTTATTCCCAGCTCTTGGCTTTCTTTCTTCTTTGAATTGGGAATTAATATTTTTACTTAGCTATATGTATGTCTTTTGCATAATAATCATGTTTTCTAATCTCTCTCCCCATAATATATAAGATACATTACTCAGATTGATTCTGTTCTAAATTATTGTGTAACATTGACTCCTCCCATAGTGAACTAGAAATAGTAATAGAAAGCATGTTAATGCAATATTTCCCAAATTATGTTAGTGGTACACTAGTTCTATGGGATATTAATAGTCAATCTAAAGCGTGTCAAACAAAGTATACAGATTCTTTTACAATATTTTGTGTCAGAAACGTGTGTTTGTAATTAGATTAGAAATGTAGAAAGTGTGGTGAGGTAGTACAGGGTGAAATATTTTTCATTCATGTCGGTCATGGGGTGATATATCTTGTAGGCATAGTTGACAACAAAGGATGTTTGGGGAAATTGTCAACTAGAGGAATTTTGATTTTGATATGATGCAAACCTTGTTTCAATATTTCCTGCGTAATAACTTGCTATGAAAGAAAACCCTCGGTCAGAGAACTGGGGCTGTTGGGTTGGTTCTGCCTTCCATCCCTTCAACCTGCTAAGAACCTTCATAGTCTTGTACCCCAACTTGTCCTCCTTCTGGTGTCAGGCTTAAAATTTTAACACCTGCTTCTTCCGTTTCTTCTTCCCTGAAAAGAGCCTTAAGCATATCTCATGCTTCTAAATTGCCTTTCCCGTGAACATTTGATTCTACAATCGCTCTGATAGTAAGGTAATGTAAGCACGGAAGAGTGGATTTCAGAACAGGCAGGCCTGAGTTCAAGTCCGTGCTCTGTCCAGTTCTAGCTATGCATCCCACCATTCAAGGTTCCACTTTTTGCTTTCTGGGTCTGCCTCTTCTCCTGTGCTCCATCTGTGAAGTGGCATGAATTGCTCCTATAAATATCAGCAAGTTAGGATGGATTTAGGCCACCAATAAAGCTGGACCATAAATATTTAAATACTAGTTAGAAATTATTTATCTTAACATTGTAAATAAATGACTGGTTTAAAGTAGCAATCATGAACAAACTAACTGTTTTAAGTTCCTTATTTATTTTAGGAATTAGTGTTATTCTGTTTTGAATTCCACTTAGGGAAATACTCCACCATCTTAAAATTACAAAGACCACTAGAAATCTACATTTGTTTCTTTATGGAACTCTTCTCTCTAAATTTACCACATCTCCATCTCACTTCACGTCCTCTGACTATCTTTCTCTCTGATGATTTGGTTTGTGAGAGGCTATCTAACTCTGTTTTCTATTTTCACATATCTCCATCTCTTCCACAAAAATTGTCTCAGACATTTGTTACAAATCTGAAATCATTTATGTTCTCTTTAGAGTATCAGAGTGGGAGAAAGTACTGAGACAACGAAAAAGGAAAGGAATTTCTAGGATAAAAATAAATATATATACACATTAGTTAACATTATATATATGTATATATATATTCTGTCCCTAAAATCCAGTTTAGTTTAGCTATGCATATGATTCATTGGCAATGCCATTTCTATATCTATTTCTGAGAATCTATCTTCAGGTGTAAATCTCCTGAGGTAAGTTTTGACAGATACAGCATATGCAGAACTAATTGTGTGATCTCTAACAGATCATCACACTTAATAGAAGTTAATTAAGTCAAGAAGCAAAGGGGAGGATAAATACCAAATGATTAAATTAAACACATATTTAAATTTCTAATGGCTCTCACATTATAGGTAGATCTCAGCAAATAAAAAGTGTCTATTTGAAAAATCATAGAAACATTGCAAGATTCGAGAAGACATGGGCAAGTTATTAGAAGTTTTTATTATCAGTGTAATATTTAATAATGCTTTAAAATAACGTACGAAAGTCAGAATATCTGTATGGTTAATATAATCTCAGAACTTGAGGGAACATTATTAGGTGGTATGGTCCAATTCTCTCATTCTTATAGAAATTTTTTTCAGCATCATGTATTCAGATGTCAGAATTTGGCCGGGCGTGGTGGCTCGCTCTTATAATCCCAGCACTTTGGGAGGCCAAAGTGAGAGAATTACCTGAGCCCACGGGTTCGAGATCAGCCTGGGCAACTTGGTGAGACCTCATCTCTACAATAAATCAAAAAATTAGCCAGGCGTGGTAGCACATGCCTGTAGTTCCAGCTACTTGGAAGGCTGAGGAGGAAGGATCACCTGAGCCCAGCAGGTCGAGGCTGCGGTGGCCGTGAGCGTGCCACTGCACTCCAGCTTGGGTGACAGAGTGAGACTCCAACTCAGAAAAAAAAAAAGATGTCAGAATTGGAGCAAAGTATATTAGGTAACTTTGTGTTTAATTATAAGTATAGAAATCCAGCTATATTGGCTTGATCAAATAAAGGGTTATTTTTAAGTTATTGTTATTATGATTATGTAATATAAAAAGCTAAAAGTAGCTTTCTACAACCACTCAGTGGTTATAACTTGAGGATGTTATTCAGGATCTAGGCTATTTCTTTTTTCCTTGAGTGCCATCCTTAATGTGTGACCTTTATCCTTGTGGATATGGAATGGTTCTGGTGCCTTCAGACATCTTGTTACATTCCAGGGGGCATGAGTATGGAAAGATCAAGTTTAAACATTCAAACACAGGAAAAAAATCTCCTTACCATTGTCAAAGATAAACAAAACTGGACACTAGTTAAAGTGGTAAGGTCATATTTTAATCAATGATAGACTATTGTAAAAAGGAAGTGTATACTGAACTCAGCTTGATGTGTGCAGAGGTGACTGGGTGCTTCTGAGGGAAAAGATGCCAATTGGGAGGGGGGAGCTCTGGGGACCTGAGCAGAGTTCAGGAAGTGCACATTTACAAAAAGGCAAGAAGGAAGTGTGGGACCACATGAAACCCATCAGGATTTGCTAAACTGGCCTTTATTGAAGTTACGCTTCCGTCTGATCCCAGAGATTGGGAGACTGGGGTCCTGTGTATAGGTTCTGGCTGGAACAAACAGCAAAATCTTCTGGTATCCTTGAGCTTTTCAAGGAAGAAACTTAGAGAGGCTGAATTCTTATCTCAGGGATGTAAAAGTGTTTGCACGCTTTTTTTAAAGGGACAAAAAGGCAAAGCTGTTTATACTGAGAGTCTGCAGTTTTCCCGGACCAAGGAAAAGGCTTGCTGGAGAACAAGTCTGCCTAGAGTCTGGTCACAAAGAGTGAGTCTTTGTCACCATATTTTGTCTTTTTATTTGGGAAGAGAAATCTCATGTGTTAGAAGCATAGCAGATGGTCGTCCCTATGACAGTCAAATGGTACTTTCAATTCCCTTGACTTATAGGGATATAAGCTTTATGAATATGTATTGGACATTCAGGAATTCTTTTTTTAGTTTTTGGGTTTGTTGTATAAAATGACTATCCATGTTCTTTGTACATGTTTTTCTATTGGGTTCTTCTTTTCTTTTTATAACCTTTATACATATGAGTATGTCCTTTATATGTAATCTAGATTCGAGTTATGTTGAAAATATTTACCCCTTAAATTTCAGCTTGTCTGTCTTGAATGTAGTTAAAATGTATTCAGAGTTTTTTCATGTGTATAAAACAAGTCTTTCTAAATTTTTAATTTGTTGGATGGGATTTTTTCACTCTTTTTAAAAAAGACAATATGTTGTCATTTTTGGTAGGAATTTAACACAGGGCTGTGGAGCTGTGAAAACATTTATCATAGTTTTATAGGTATGAAAAAGTATTAACACACACCAACTGTTTTAATAGTGACCTATATCTCTTTATATTCTACAATTCTGGTTGTTAATAAATTATCAGTAACAGTACAAAAAATGATTCATGCACTTGGGAAAGTATCAGCTGTCAACATTATCTATTATCATTTTAACCTCATGCAGTGGTAGTAGAAAATTAGCTACATATTTTGTCTGACATTCACTTCATCAAAGTTAAGCTCAAAATTAAAGCATTTTAAAGTGAATTAAATGATACATAGAAAAACTTGTCTCTTCATTAACCTTTTTATAGGCCACTGACATCTCAAGATGTAAGAAAGTTCTGGACTAATTATTAAAAGCTATTTCTAGTTGGAAGAATTTTGCTTTTATGTATCACTCAACACTCAGAATTATTCAGTGTTCTGGGTTTCAGTTTTCCAAAATTCTGTTTTTCTAATTGCTAAAATGTTTAGAAACGCCTTTGCAGGCAAATTCTGTTGTATTATGAGCTCTTAACATTCTTTTAAAATCAGTTTTACCTCTCCGAGAAAATTATTGAGTTTCAAAAAAAGTAACATTAAAATGTCTTTCTAACGAAAAATTCTTTCT
>CAUYQG010085348.1:10000-42300 GCA_963574415.1 Tarsius wallacei | reverse complement strand
CCGCCCGCCCCCCCCCCCCCCCCCCGCCCCCCCGCCCCCCGCCCCCCCCCCCCCCCCCCCCCCCCCCGCCCCCCCCCCCCCCCCCCCCCCCCCCCCCCCCGGGCCAACAGATGTGAAAAGTCAGCAAGTGCCTGCGCTTGGGGAGGGGGGTCAATGGGCGCTGTGTTCTGGCCAGGACGTCCCGGCGGCGGGCCCCAGGCTGTCCTGCCAGTCCCCGGCGAGAGGTGAGGGGGCCTGAGAACAGGAGCCAGCTGGATTCACTTGTTCCAGGCCCCGCTGTCCCGCAGCGGCCAAGCCCACTTCTTGAAATTATCAGCTGCCAGGGTCCCTGGGGCGGAGGGAGGGGGCGGCCTCCCTGCCCCGCATGTGAGGCGCTGCCACCAGGGTGGCCACTAGGAGGCAGGGTCACATTGTCTAACCCACCGGCAGGCTCGCCCAGGGGCCTGGACGGACAACTTTGAAAAGAGAATCTGCTTCCTCTGTGTGTGGTTCTCCAAGAAGAATAAAAAGACTTGCATCTGAATTCTGGCTCTGCCACTTCCTCTCTGTGGGACCCTGGGGAAGTCACTAGCCTTTGCGAGCCTCGGTTATTTCATCTGTAAAATGGGGGAGGTGATGTCTGCCCCTGAGGGTGGCTGTGAGGGTTAGAAATGACATCGGGCACATAGTAGGTCCTAGGGAAATGACAGCTATTATCATGTGTAAAAAGGGTGGTCATGGGATGGGCGCGGTGGCTCAGCCTGTCATCCCAGCGCTTTGGGAGGCCGAGGCGAGAGAATTGTCTGAGTCTGGGGGTGTGAGACCAGCCCGGGCAACTTAGCGAGACCTCGTCTCTACAGTAAATCACAAAAACTAGCCGGGCGTGGTGGCATGCATCTGTAGTTCCGGCTACTTGGAAAGCTGAGGTTGAAGGATCGCCGGAGCCCAGCAGTTCGAGGCTGCGGTGGTCGTGAGCATGTTGCTGCACTCCAGCCTGGGCCACAAGAGTGAGACTCCAACTCAAAAAATAAAAAAGGGTGGTCATGAAACTTGTCTCCTCAAATGTCCCTAAATCCCATACCACTCAGGCAGATACACCCAGTTTGGGCAGCTCAAGAGCAGCAGCTTTGGAAACCTGAGGCCTTGGCAAGAAGCCCCCAGCTGCTCCCGCTGGAACACACTGAAAGGGACCAGGACGCCGCGGGGGTCTTGTGTGCCAGCCGCCCTGGCAGCCCCCACCCGAGCGCAGCGATCCCTGCCTGCCTCTGGGAGCCAGAATAGCTGTCCTTAATCCTCCTTATGGGAGAAGGCTGGAGAATGGAGTCACGGCCAAGAGGCGAGAGTCTTGACTTCTCTGCGGGTCAGTGAACCCCCGGGGTCCCCCTCTGAAGTGGAGGCGGAGTGTGGAGGAAGCTTTGACGAGAAAGAGCCAGTGGGTGTGGGCGGCCCTTGGCTCTGCCTCCCCTGCAGGTCGTCTCCTGAGGCCTGTCCACCTGGCAGCTGCTACTTCCCTGTCGTACAAGTGTGAGAGCCCCAAGAGACCTCAGGCCGGCGGTGCCCACAGATGGATTTCACAGGGCTGAGTTTCCCACACCTCCTCGCAGCTGGGGCTCTGGGTTGGAATTCCGGAGGCAGCTTCTGCCTCGCTTTGCCTTTCAAAACTGTGACTTGCTCTCATGGACACAAACTGCTTTGCACCCCAAACCCTAACGGTAAGGAAAGGCCAAACGTGGTGTTTCATGTTCAGCTCTCTGGAGGACAGGAGGGCTCCCAGAAGGAGAGGGGGACTGGGAAACGGGTAGCCAGCTCAGCGTGTCCTCCACCAGTGCCAACGTTTAAGAAGTCCAGAGATCTCGTAGAAGAATCCAGCTTGTCTTGGCAACTTAGAAGGCTTCATAGCAATGGGCTCCCACTCTCACATCATTCGTCTGCTGGCTCTCAGCAGAAACTGTGATCTTAGAGGGGTGTTTGTCCTGTGTTCCCCACCAGCATCGCCTGCCTGTCCACTTATGGCAGCGAGGTTTCCAACCCCCACCCTAGAGGCTGGACCTCCACCCTAGAGGCTGCTCGGTCCCACCTTTTACCTCACAGGCAAGGAAAGTGAGGCCTGGGTGAAGGGTCTCGCTCTGGGTTCTGCAGCTCTTGGGTGGCACAGGAGAGACTGGTGCTCACCCTCCTGGCTTTCCAGTGCCTCCTTGTTTTTACCACGTTATTCTGCTTCCACTTGATGTTGCATAAACCACGGCCTGTGTGAGGGAGACTAAGAGTGAATGAAGGAATCCACTTTCTGCATCGAGCTTGGCGGGACTGACCTTTGGGGTGGCCTTCACATCCTTTGGGGTGGCCGCACAATATCTGGTGGGCAGTTCTGAGTTTTCAAACAACAGTTGAATTGCATTCTGTATTCTCTCTTTCAAAAGGCAGGAAAGGGTGGATGGCATACTTCCCACAAAGCGATTAACATTTAATAAAAAGCTTTAATGATATGGGGAAAATTAGGCTCTCTGGAATGATTCATTCCCAGAGGGTTTCAGATGGCCAAGGTTTTACTAAAACTGCTCTTGTCTGGAGAGCGCCTTTCAGTCACCCAGAGCATTTTCATGTGTGGCAGTGTGTGCGATCTCTTTAATTTTTAAAAAAATTTAATGTTTAAAATTCTCCTTCAAATAAAATCTTACCTGAAATCCTAACCTGTAATAGAGCTACAAATGAGCGGTTCTGGGCAAGCTGGACGGGGACACTGAATGCCACTCAGGGCTCCCCCCCTCTTCCTATCCACCGCCAAGACCCACCCGGAGGCATTGCCCCCCAGCCATGGCCTGGGTTCCTCCTCCTGTTCTCTCTGTAACCCATGGAATCTCCAGGGGATGTCAGGGAGAGTGTAGATTTCTTGGCATCGTGTCTGAGTCCAGGCCTGGAAATCTGCATCTCAACAAGCCAGGCAAGGTGATTGTTATGTTCTCTGAAGCTTGAGAAGCTCCATCCTGGGCCTCCAGGGAGCACAGTTGGTGAATTCATTTGTTCTCTTTATATTCATAACATGACATACACTGAGTAGGTATTAAGGATTACCCTGATTTTTATAGTTGCCACTGGGTTTGCCCAAGGTTGTCCATTTCTCTGCTGGGGACAGAAGCTAGACCCTGGGATCCTCCACCAGGAGCCCCCATTCTTCTCATCAGACCATGCTGCCAGAATGGGCAGGGTTGGGGTGAGCACTGGTGGCCGTGTGAGCCCCGGTTCACATTCTATCAAGGGGGAAAACCCCCGTGAAGACACCAAATTGTCTCCAGTCCTTCCCTGTTCTTCTCAGGGAAAGGAGAAGGTGTTACACAACGTGTTGGGCATCCAGCCAGCCATGTGGCTCTGGATTTGAATTCTGACCCTTCTGCTCACCAGCTTCCCTTATCAGGATTAGAAAGCGTACAGTCGATGCACTGTGTGTGTAGGCTCCAACCCACGGATTCAATCAGCTGCCAATGGAAAACATTTGTGAATAGAAACTCAAAATAACAATGCAGCCATAAGAAATAATACACATTTTAAAAAACAATACAGTATAGCAACTATTTACATAACATTTGCATTGTTATTAGGTGCTTTAAGTAATCTAAAGATTTTTTTTTTTTTTTTGGGTTGAGTCTAAATCATTAGCCCCGACTGGGGTTCCGTGGCGGCTGCCGGCCACCGCAGCCTCAGCCTGCTGAGCTCCAGTGATCCTTCTGCCTCAGTCTTCCAAGTAGCTGGAACTACAGGCACGCGCTACCACACCCAGCTAATTTTTTGATTTATTGTAGAGATGAGGTCTCGCCAAGTTGCCCAGGCGGGTCTTTAACCCGCGGGCTCAGGCATTCCACTCACCTCAGCCTCCCAAGGGGCGGGATTACAGGCTGAGCCACTGAGCCCGGCTTCTGGAGATGTTTTTAAAAGAGATGGGAAGCCAGGCATGGTGGCTCATGCTTGTAATCCTGGCACTTTGGGTGGCCGAGGTGGGAGGATTGCTTGAGCCCAGGAATTTGATTCCAGCCTGGACAACATAGCCAGGCCTGTCTCTACAAAATATAAAATTACTAGCCAGGCCATGGGTTTGTAGTCCCAGTTACTCTGGAGGCTATGTCTGAAGGATCACCTGAGCCCAGGAGGTGGAGACTTTTGTGAGCGTGATTGTACCACTGCACTCCCGCCTGAGTGACAGAGTGAGACTCTGACTCTAAACAAACAAATACACAAACAAATAAACAAATGGCGGGGCGTCCAAGTCTCTGCCAGCTGGGTAGGGCTCAGGAACCCCAGGCGGGTCCCCGCTGCTGTTTGTCCCACATCTGGTCCCCTCTGAGAAGCAGCCCTGGAGAGGCTCGCGGGCCCCAGACCCAGACTGCAGCGAGTGACTGCATTGTCCCCTCCCACATGTCCCCGACACCCCACCTGGTGCCTGTCCCCGCGGTCAGGCCCAAGCAAGAGCCTCTGGATGCCCGGGGTCCCTGCAGGGAGCCGCCCAAGGCAGCAGGGTGCTTCCTGGGGCCCTGGCCAGGGGACAGGGGCATCTGCATCCCAGACCTGCTGGGAGGGCATTGAGGGCGTTGAGGACAAAGGAGGTCTGAGAGTGGGACACTCCCAGGGTGGAGAGAGACTGCATGCGGGAGTGGGGCCTGGAAGGAAAGCTGCCTCTGGGGAAGGAGGCTGGCTGGCCTCCAGTGGGGAGGGCCTGCCAGGAGAGAGGGAGGAATAAGGAAGAGGACCCCGAGCGTCCCCTGGTCACTGTGCTGGGTCCAGGCAGCTCTGCAGCAAGACACCACCTGGTGCCTCTGCACTCCTGCATGGAGGGGTGGAGCCGGCCGGGCTCCGCTCAGACCCCAGGCCCTCATGGACCTGCCACCGCTCTCATCAGATCCCTCCATGCCCTGTCCCCTCCCTCCCCTCAGGGATTTTCCTGTCACCTCCATCTCCCCTTTCCTGGAGAGCGCAGCCCACCACCTCTGGCCTCTGTGGTGACCTCCAGGACTGTGAACGCCCCTCTCCTTCCTGACCCTAGAGGCTGGGGCTGGTCCACGTTGTTTCATAACTCTGTGTGTGTCTAACACTCTCAGCTGAACTCCTTGCCTTATCATTTCAGCATCTGTTAGGAGCTTAATAAATGTAGGAGCTTAATAGATGTTTGATGGATGGATAGATACAAGCATGTCACAGACACTGAGCATCCCTGAGCCTGGACCACACTCAAGGAAGGCATTCAGGGCAGCGTAGAATGGACAAGGCCCTGCTGCCACCAGCACTCGGCACCACACAGACTGGAAAAAATGCAGGGACGGGAGACAAAGGGAGGCTATGAAGAAGAAACAGGACCATCAGGAGGACCTGAATAGCCAGGTGCAGGAGGTGGAGGGAGGCAGAAATATCTGTTTGGATGACAAATTATAAGGTTGCCCTGCCCAAAGGCCATATGACGACGTGTATATAGTCGTCCCTGGCATCCTTGGAGAACTGGTTCCAAGATCCCCAAAGGATACTAAAATCTGTGGATGCTCAAGTCCCTGATACAAAATGGCATAATGTTTGCCTGCACACATCCAACTGTCTACTTTGAATCACCTCTGGGTATTTAGGATACCAGATACAATGTAGATGCTGTGTAAATAGTTACACTATATCATTTCTGGAATAATGACAAGGAAAAAGCCTGTAGGTGTTCAGTACAGATGCAATTTTTTCCCCCAAATATTTGCGATCTGTGGTTGGTGGAATCCACAGATGCAGAGTCCATGGATACGAATGCAGAACCCATGGATAAGGACCTCCAACTGCATAATGGACAGCTAGTGAGGAATTTCGAACAGGGGAACACCATGGCATTCATCGAATGAATGGGGGACTGGATACACTTTGTAACAGAAAAAACAAAAGTAAAGGGAAGAAAGTGAGATAAAGGGAAAACCCGGGGAGGAGGAGAGCAGGTTCCTAGCTGGGCCTGGCTAGAGTCCAGGAAGGATCCCAGAGGTCGCAGCGTGCTGAGTGGATGTGTCTGCAACAGGCCTGGGAGTGTGTGTTAGGGCCAATGTGGCCAGATGCTTTTTTAAGATACAGAACCAAATATATTCTGGAAAAGAATGAAAGGAGTCATTCTATAGCTAAGAGTGAAGTGGGAGAAGTCGGGCTTCCTGTTGTATTTGGCTTTGTGACCAGAAGCTGGGCTTCAAGTCATTCGCGCTTATTGAATGCCTACTCTGGGCTAGGTGCCACAGGCAAGAGAAGCAGATACAAACTCAGGGCTTGAGGAAATAAGCCTATAGGCTGGGTGTGGTGGTTCACACCTGTGATCCCAGCACTTTGAGAGGCTGAGGCGGGAGGATTGCTTGAGCTCAGGAGTTTGAGACCAGCCTGTGCAGTGTAGCAAGACCTCTGTCTCTACAAAAATAAAAATAAAAAAAATTTGCCAGGCGTGGTGGTGTGTGCCTGTAGTCCCAGATACTCTGGGACGGAGTACTCAAGCCTGGGAGGTCAAGGCTACGGTGTGCCATGGTCATGCCATTGCACTCCAGCCTGGGCAACAAAGTGAAATCCCGACAAAAAACAAACAAACAAACAAACAAACAAATAAATAAAGAAGGAAGCATGTGATTGAAAATAATGTCTATAAATCATTACACATATGATCACATATTGTAATGATTTATAGACATTATTTCCAATCTCAATCATATAATATCACATAGTCTCATTCCATATAAATATATGTGAAGCTACATATTATTCCATATTACTGTACATGTTACTATGCATTATATATGAATGAAAAAATCATATAAATATGTGAGAGAGGCTGGGCTCAGTGGCACAGCCTGTCATCCCAGCACTTTGGGAGGCCGAGGTGAGTGGATTGCCTGAGCCCACGGGTTCGAGACCTGCCTGGGCAACTTGGTGAGACCTTGTCGCTACAATAAATAAAAAATGAGCCGGGTGTGGTAGCATGTGCCTGTAGTTATGGCTACTTGGGAGGCGGAGATGGAAGGATCACCAGAGCCCAGCAGATGGACGCTGGGGTGGCTGTGAACGTACTACTGCACTCCAGCCTGGGTGATGGAGTGAGACTCCAACTCGAAAACAAAAAAAGTGAGAGAATGAAATAGAAATAAGAGGGCCCCAAGTGAGATCGGAAGGTCAGTCCCATCTGATGACGGGTGTAGACAGTGCGTGCGGTGAGGGTAGAGAGATGGATCCATCCTTTGAGGTGGAGGGGGGCAGGGGAGCAACTCTGAGGGGAGCGATGAAGGCTGATCCTGAGGGAAGGGGGAGGCGAGGAGGGTGGAAGGATTTTAAAGGAGAGGGGAGAGGGGCAAGACTAAAAGCCCCAGGCCTGCAGAATGCCGTGGGCTCAGCCTACACTTAGCGAGCACCTACTGCGCTCCAGGCTTGTGCTAAGTGCTTTGCAAACATTCATGTGAATATTTAATTCTCACCACCATCTGAGGCAGGCACACTTAACTCTCATTTCACAGGTGGAGGAATTTGGGCCCAGAGAGATTGTCTGGCTAAGTTCACGCAGCCAGGGAAGGGCAAAACTAGAATTCGAACCCAGGCGGCTAGCTCCCAGGCCCATGTTCTCGGCAGTGGCATCTTCTCGGACTCTGCTCAGTGTTCAGCAAACTTGGCATGGCCGTTTTAGCTGGACCCCGTGGAGCCATGGGATGGGGACAGGATGGGCATCCAAGAGCCCGAGTGTGAATTCCCTTTGGCAGTGATGCCTTTGGAGTCTCAGTGTACTTACTCCTGTCGACATGGGAATAATGGTGCATACTGTGAAAATTAACCAAACGATGTCTGCAGAGTGATGTTCATTGTGCCATGGCTAGAAAGACCGAGTCACGCGCTGCAAGCACTGAGCAGTTTAAAGACAGGGCTACAGGATGGAGGCAGGTCACTTGGCGACTTTGCAGACTCTGGGCTGGGGCAGGGAGAGCCTGGGGCAGGAGGGCAGGTTGGAGGGACTTGTGGGCCTGTCCCTGTCACAGTAAGTAGAGAGGACTTGGGTGTGCTCTGACTTCCCTGCCCAGGACCCTTAACTCGGTTAAGCTTTTTCTTTTCTTTTCTTTTCTTTTCTTTTGAGTTGGAGTCTCACTCCTTCGCCCAGACTGGAGAGCAGTGGCACGCTCCCGGCCACCACAGCCTCTACCTGCTGGACTCTGGCGATCCTTCTGCCTCAGCCTTCCAATGAGCCGGAACTACAGGCATGTACTACCATGCCTGGCTGATTTTTGATTCATTGTGGAGACGAGGTCTTACCAAGTTGCCCAGGCTGGTCTCAAACCCATGGGCTCAGGTGATCCACTTGCCTCGGCCTCCCAAAGTACCGGGATGACAGGCTGAGCCACTGAGCCCGGCCTGTTAAACTTTTTCAACCCTGCTCTTCCCAACGAAGCCACACGGCCTGGCCCTGAACTGTTCCCTGGACCTGTCTTCAGACTTTCACTTTGTGACCCAATGATTGTGTGTGATGTTCCCCAAGGAAAGCTCTTGTTCCAAGTAAGAAGCGGGGACTCCCCAGTACAGTACCAAGAGCTTCCAGAAAAGGCACTGGGTTCACCCTGCAAATCTCCCCTCCTTTTCCTTCTCCCCTGTCTCTCCCCCTGCCCCCGTGCCCCAGTAGGACCTTCCCAGGTCTTGAGGGCAAAAGGCAGGATAGAAGGAATGTCAGAATTTTTGAGAGGCCCAAGAGTTCATGGAGGCACTCCCTGTATGGTCAAGGGACATTCTTTTTGTCATGTAAGTCTGTGAACATATTCCTCTCTCATCAAAGTAAGCATTTTAACCTGAAGTTGACAAGGTATTTTTTTCCTTCTCCCAGGCCTGGCAACCAAATGCAAGCCAGGTTAATTGACTTGCTATTAACAGCTCAGAGTGGCCTGGCTCAGTGGCTCAGCCTGTCATCCCAGCACTTTGGGAGGCCAACACGGGTGGATAGCCTGAGTCTGCGGGTTTGAGACCACCTCGGGCAACTGGGCGAGACCTTGTCTGTCTCTACAATAAGTAAAAAAATTAACCGGGTGTAGTAGCACACACCTGTAGTTCTGGCTCCTTGGAAGACTGAGGCAGAAGGATCACTGGAGCCCAGTAGATCGATGCTGGGGTGGCCGTGAGTGCGCCACTGCACTGCAGCCCGGGCAATGGAGAGACTCCAACTCAAAAACAGCAACAACCAAAACCAAAACCAAACCAAACAAAAACAAAAACAAAAGCAAACAGCTCAGGATCTGAACCCAGTTTGACCTGACCGCAGAATTTAAGCTCTAAACTCCCTTAATAAAATGGTATCTGTTAGATTCCCAGTGATTTAGAATGATTGCATTTTTTCTAAGCAAGTCCAAATGCTTTTTATTGTCAATTGTGGTGAAGGTCCCTCTGCAATAGTTGGAAAAGTCAACTTGGAGACCTGAATCAGTGGTCCCTCCTCGCTCTCAAAGGCAAGAATTCAGATCCTGATTGACTAGTTCTATGACTGCTGACCAGCCACTCAACCCCCTTTGCTCCTCAGTCCTTTTACCTATAAAATGGGTACAGTAATGCCCATCTTGCCCATTATAGGCAAGGCCTGAGACAATGAATATTCAGTCCCTGGCATGTAGTAGGGTCTTCATAAACAGCAGCTGTTGTTGTTATTAGCAGGATCTAGATTGTTTCTGCAAAAAGTCACCGCAAGTCCCTTTTTTCTTTTTAAAGTGAAAGTTTCCACCGTTTGTTGATGTCTTGGGTTGTGAAGCAGGCTGCTGAGATGACTGGCCACCCACCCCCAGCCTCTCTGTTACTCTGTTCTCTCTCCTCCCTAATGCAACCCGCTGCTTGAGCCAGTGGCGGGCAAGACCATCATCTTCCACATTTGTCATCACACTTGATGGATAGTATTCTCAAGTTAATGCCATAAATGCTGTTTGGAAATTACAAGTCCATGCTGCTGGTGGTCCGGCCAAAAAAAAAAAAAAAAAAAGAATTAATTTATAATCATGAATATAAATTTCATAGATAGTATTATTGTCATTCAGGGTGTGAGTTATGGTACATATGGGGAGTGGCTTGTGAGACAGAAAACCATGTCACTATAACTCAGGGTAATTCCAATGACAATAGTTATATCTATCACTTTGTTATAAATCAATCGATATCCTGGGTTAAGTGAGCAGGCCTCACCTCCCCAGTCACGGAGGGGGAGTGACAGAGAGGCTTCAGAGCTTTGTTTAAGGTGTTGCGGGCCCATGCTGACTCACGCCAATGACAAGGTAGAAAAGAGATGGAAATTCTTGCATGGACGCTAAATACCTTGTAGAGTAGTCAGATCTACGAGCACTTAAAAAAAGTGAATGACAGACCTATGTCTTTAAAGACATGTCTTTTGCTTGCATTTTGTCCCCAAACACTACATTTTCAGAACTGGGAATCATTTACTAATTGCAGACAGGATTCTGATGGAAACAGCATCAATCCCAGAAGAGCCAGTGAGCATTTGAAGGCCTCTCCAAATGCCGTGAATCAGGCAGTATATCTTTCCTGTTAATCTATATTGGTTCCCTCCCAAAGGCAATTGACCCCGGGGAAAGGTAAAACAGAAGAATCTGAGTATCACGGAGCTAGCACGTAACTGGCTTTGAAAGTGCACTGCTGGGGAGAAGAATGCAGAAATATCACAGGGTGCAATAGCTTGCGGAGAAAAGAAGATGGTTTGAAGTCAGTGGAAAGTAATTTTGCCAAGCGCAGAGTTATCTAGTTAACCTATTGTTCAACATAATGAAAAAGCAGGGCCATTCTGGACTGTGTTACAGTATGTAGTTTGTCAATTACCCAATCAGGGGGCATTGCTCATTCAGCCAGGATGGAGGGCAATACCCATACTATTTTATTACTATTCAGCCTCAACTTGGCATATTTTTATATAGACTATAGGGTGTTTAATAGCCATGCAAAACTAGGACTTTCTTCATCCTTTCTGGCTGAAGTCCATTGTCGGTGGGCTACACTGGTTTTGGTCCCTGCAATTAGGGTGTTGCAACATGCAGTGTTTAGACTTGCAAATGCGTGGGAAGACAGGGGGTGTAGAGTTATGAGGAAGCCTCAATTTTAAAAAGGGCAAAGACAGGTGAGCAGGGTGTAAGGAAAGCAACCTGAGAGGATAAGGTAGCTGTCTACCAAAAGTCCAAAAGGCACCTTTGAGTCTGTGGGGGAAACGCTGCATTTATTGGCTTCCACAGACATCCTAAAATCTCCTTCACCCCTACAGAGCCCCTGTGCTTAAAAGAAATGAGAGTGAATTTTTGAAGACTCTTAGGAAAAGCTCTGTTAAGCCATGTTAGCATAAAAACAACTCAAAATCATCGTTATTTAAGAACATAACTTAAAATTTTATTTTTAACTTAGTAACTTCTTATTAAAGCTGGTCAACAACCCCTTTTGCAAATATCATTCTAGAGCATACTTAGCGTACAACTGCTGTTTGCCATTGGGACACCTGCAAGCTGTTATGCATTTAGGAGTATACACATTCTGAATTCTTCTGTTTTGAAGAACACAGCACACGTTTCCACAATAAAGCATTTCCCCTTTCGTGTCTGTGGTAGGCTGTACAGTGGTGTCAAATATTTTTTGACTTTGATAAAAATGTATGGAGGGTCGAGGTCATCTCTTAATGGTTCACACTTCTCTTTAATAACCTGCCTCAATGTCAAAAGACACCCCATCCTATGGCAGTTCCAGGAAGTATTATGCACTGCCATCCCATCTCTGGGTGCACATCAGACGTGTTCGTGTTATTCCATATTCGGTCCATTCCAGAGAAAGGCTAAAGGAGACAGAGGGTACGGATCTTGTTAGGCGCAGCCTCTGACACTATCACTATCAATTGTCTTTTGCCGGGGCTGATCATCACCTCAATTATCTAGTGTCCAGCCTACCTGATAGGTTTTTGCAAACTATAACTCTTCTGTCGATGAGCATGGAATAATGACAACCACAGGGGCAAATGGACAGAATACAAAAGAGACAAACCCAGAAGTAAAATACATGTCTGTTTCTGCATATAGACATACACTCTGCTCTTGGCACTAAATAATTCAACATAATGTATAGCCAGTGGTTTTTTTTTTTTTTTGCAGGCTTATTGAGATTATGCTAATATGCTAAGTAAATTAGATAGAGCTGTTGGCTTAAATGTTTTCCCCATTTTATCATTTTAGTGGAAACACACTCAACATTAGAAATATTGCAATATGTCAAATGAGCATAAATATATAGAATGTTTCCTCAAATCATTGCATTTGTAATTTATAGTAAAAACAATTTTAAAGTTAAATGGGGATCCTTTATTTAAGGGAAGATATATTTTTCTAAATGATTCCAATTGAAATTCAATTTCAAATTGAAATCATGAATCAAGGCGAAAGTGAAGCACACTGAGAGGATGCCGAGGCATCATAGCGGTATATATTTTTAGCCATACACAGTTCCACACAACAAGAGAAAATAGATTTTAGTACAATGCTAATTGAAGTTTTGCTACTGTGTGGTTCAGGAGGTTAATTTAAAAAGAATACATTACCAATATATGTATAGCATTTAAATAAATTAACATTACGCTTCACACATCAATAACGCTGCTGTTAAATAATATTTTTATTCTATGTAAATCCCATCCATTCATCTCGGTTGTATAATAAATGACCATAATTATGGAGCTTCATTGGGAGGAAGGTCATTGGTAATCCTGTAATTCCTCATTGGTGTAAAGAGAGAAAACAGAACTGTTTATGATGAATGTATTCAACCTTTGCATACTCTGGCACTTCGGACCATGCATTAAAATGCAGCCAGAAATTAAGTTCTTCACTTCCACAGCATTTTTAATCTGCTGTGTTGATTTTTCCCCCCTTCCTTCCTTCCTTCCTTCCATCCTTCCTTCCTTCCTTAACTAGGGCCTTCCTAAAGTGCTGCCTTTTGGCTGGCTGCAGGTGTGTGTGTGTGTGTGTGTGTGTGTGTGTGTGTGTGTGTGTATACACCAAAGAGCATGCCTGCCAAATTCAGGCTGTCCTATGTCACATAAATCCAATTCAAAGTCTTTTCTCTGTAAATAATTTCCTTAATTTTTAATACTTCATTTTGCTTCTAGGGGAAATATGATCTTCATGTCCCTCTTAAACCGCAGTGAGCCAAAAGTTCTCAGCCCTGTTTTTGGATGAACTCTTTCCCAGGCAGGTCTCTATTTTCAGGTCACCAGGGAAGGCATTTAGCAATTTTTTTTTCCTTTGAAGCATCTTTAGCTATTACCTGGAAGAGCTTTAGTTCTTACCTGGTTCCCATTCTTCTCTAATGCAAGGATGAGACCTGTTTTTCCTAGAGGGACTAAAGACACATAGAAGTGGATATGGACATTAAAAGTAAGGAGCCAATGACAAGTAAATTACAGAGAAGGTAACCCATTAAGACATTAACAGGCCGGGCTCGGTGGCTCAGCCTGCAGTCCCAGCGCTTTGGGAGGCCGAGGCGAGTGGATTGCCTGAGCCTGCGGGTTCGAGACCCGCCTGGGCAACTTGGCGAGCCCTCATCTCCACAATAAATCAAAAAATTAGCTGGGCATGGTAGCGCGCGCCTGTAGTTCCAGCTACTTGGAAGGCTGAGGCGGAAGGATCGCCGGAGCCTAGCAGGTCGAGGCTGCAGTGGCCGGGAGCGGCCACTGCACTCCAGTCTGGGTGACAGAGTGAGACTCCAACTCAAAAAAAAAAAAAAAAAAAAAAGACATTAACAAAGAGCTCTGGTTTAATATATCTGTAGCCCCTGTGTCCTTCTAACCCTAGAGACTGTGCATTTTCTGTCCGAGGCTTGGGCTTTTCACATGGAAAGAAGTACAAATGACTGTTAATTCCTAATGAGAAAAATATCAAAGTGAGCAGAATTCCCTACGTGTGCCATAAGGGCTTGTAACTGAAAGGTCTGCAGAAGAAAGGGTTCCAAGCAGAGGGAATTCCTCATAATGAAGCTTGGATTTAGTTCCATTATTCTAATAAAGCGTAATCAATTGGTGCCGACAGTCTGAAGGTCTAGTTCAACCTCTGATTAGATCTTGGTTGTTTTTAAGGGCACGGGCGCGAGGAAGGGAAACACAAGTTAATAGGCTTTTGGGTCAGTGAGCCACACTTCCCGAAGTGGACTGGAGTTCGAAGGAGGGCAATTTGGAAGCTGTCTTAGCATGAACCTGAAGCGAGGCTCTGGCTGTCCAGGGGGAACCCGGCCCTCGGCATTCCTGCCCGGTCTGCTCTTAATCCAATTTACTCAGCCGAATAAGTCCCACTGCTTCAGCTTGCCAACAAATTAAAATCCAGCTTCATAAAAACACCTTGAATTTGGAAGGTATTGGCTGGCCCACTAGACTTGAAACTTCATTTATTCTGGCTAACTTCTCAATTATCTTCTCAGCAGTGGAGATGTGTAAAAGTGCAAAAATCAATAGGGTTCTATTCCCATTCTATTGGAAAGGGAAAAATTAATGAGATAGGACACTCTCTTAATCAGAAATAAATGTTTTAATTCAGATAATGACATAGTTTTCCCTCGCTGAAGGATGACAAATGCTGGGCTGCGCCCCCAGCAGAAGCAGTTTCAATTTTATTGTAAATATAAAAGGTATTGATCGGTGAGATGTACAAACCCCATTGCTTACAAAAGCCATTCAGGGGGACTGGGAAAACTATTAAGCACTGGGTCAGAAATCAATAAACAACACTGAAATGTAGCAGAGGTCGCCCTAGGCTTTGTGGCATCTTTGAAAGCCAAGTGGCAGGAATAGTGACAGAAATGTCTCTTGTGGAACAATGTTGGGGATGAAGAGGGTCAGATGTTTAATCTCTTCTGTGGTTTGACAGGTCCCGGGAACAGAACTAATGTAGTCTTTTCAGGGCTGTCTTTGATTTAAATACATGCTGATTCATCCCCTTGCTGACAACTGTATTTATCGGCTTTGGGGTGCCTGAATATATTGGCAGGAAGCAATCCTGGCATATTTCGCCAAGCAGAGTGGTTGTGTTTATGCAAATGGACCACACCTTGATTTCCCTCCCTCTCTTTCCAGGGGGGCAAAAATAGACACACACCAAAACTTCTTTTAATCACACCGATAGATGGGAGTACAGTCTACCACACTGAGCTTCCT
Organism: Tarsius wallacei; assembly: GCA_963574415.1. Lineage (NCBI taxonomy): Eukaryota > Metazoa > Chordata > Mammalia > Primates > Tarsiidae > Tarsius > Tarsius wallacei. Next base: position 27,143 of record CAUYQG010085348.1, on the reverse strand, counting down.
ATTAGAGCAATTACAGGGAAGATGATAGAGTATGGAGTATTTTTTTGTAACAGCTGACTAAATGTAATCTTTCTCCTTCTGGGGTTTTGATTTCAGTACCTGCTTTCAATTCAAATGTAGCTTGGGCTTCTTTTTCTCAAGTTCTCAAGTTCCTTACTACGGATTAATATATTCAACAGTCTCTAGACCACCCTCCTCTTGTATGTGATGTTTGGGGACAAAGAGATGATAATTCATCACCATCTTCTCTCCACCCTCCTCCTCCACCCCCTTAGGGAGTTTAGAAACTAGACGATTAACTCAGATTAGAGATCATACTTCCATGTTGAATGGAATTAGCTTGAATCTTTAAATAACACCGAGGTAGTCATGGAACTCAAACACACATTGTGTCGCTGAAAATGCTAGCCAAGAAAATACCCAGAGTTGAGAAAAATTATGTAAGGAAAGGGATTCTATGCATGTAGGCGGAATCCAGTTTTTCTAATAAGACATTGATTTGGAAGGTTTAAGGTTGAGTATTGAAACTTTTGACAACATCATTTCTGAAGCAGAGACATAGCCCTCTCTCCCCCAAAACGCCAGGAGCTGCGCCTCGTGTTGCCGGAGACGGCTCCCCTCTTGACACGGGTTTGATTATGAGATTGGTGAGGGTCAGGCTGCCCGTCGGTAGGTGAAGTGTTCAGCTGGGGAGGATTTGAGTTTCATCTCACCTCGGATATTATGTCAGTTTCATGTCATTTTCATCCCTGAGAATGATTTGAGAGCGCTCTCTGTCCCCTGTTATTGCGGTCACTTGACCTCAGATGTAACTTCTGTCGAATACCATCATTTTAACCAAGTCGAGGAGTTGCACATCCCAGCTGAGGCTGACCTTTCCAGCCTGCCGCTCCCCAATTGGCTCTGACGGCAAATTTTACTGCCCCCTCCGTTCCCAACAAATGAATGTTAAGGCCTCAATGAATTGGTTCACATTGGAAGTTATAGTTTTTCATTGCCATGAGCATTTGTAAAATGGAATCCCCCTCCCCTCTCTGTATTTGGTCTGTAGTGCTGGAATTTTTTTCTTTTTTGCATTTAGATGCTCAAACGTGGAAAACTACTTTCTGCTTAAAAACGATATTCTCACCCCCCTAGGTGGCAATTCTATGTGTGTCACCTGAGACAGAAATGCCACACCTTGATTTCTTGTCTGGGAGATGTGTTCCTTATCCCCTCCCAATTCACTCCTTCCCTGTCCCTTGAACCCTGTCCTTTTAGCATTTTGAAGTTGTTCTTGAATTTACAAGAAGAAAAGTAACTGGGTCATGATTTTCAAAAGCTCTCAAACTAGAATACATGTCCTCACTTTTGGGCCCTTGAACGAGTCCTAGACACTCACAGATCCTCAGTGAAAGGGACTTCCATTTCAACCTCGCGTCGTAGAAGGAGCCGCAGACTTGAGAGAGCGAAGGGAAACTTCCCAGTTCATGTGGCAAGATCGACCCACAGAGCAATGACTGGACCTGTGTTTTCCAACTCATTGTCCTGTTGTCGCCATATCCACCGCCAGTGCCAACACTGCCTAGCGCTTAAGAGGCCTGCTCACACCGCACTGAGCTAGCACAGTAAGAGTGGAAAACTACCATATGGTGCCTGGCATCTAGAACAGCAGTTATCAGCAAACTTTGTCTGTAAAGGGCCAGATAATAAATATTTTACCTGCTGCCGGCCACGTACAGTCTCTGTCATATATTCTTCTGTGTGCGCATGTGTGTGTGTTTAGCATGTATGTGTGTGTATACCACCTTCAAACAACCCATTCTTAACTTGTAGGTTGTACAAAATAGGTTACAGGCCGATTTGGCTCAGGGGTCCCAGTGTTTCAACGGATCCATGAGCTAGAAGGTGCCTAATATTTGTTTGTTGATTATCAGATGAATGCAGGGAGTAACTGTTCACTTTAGGATCAAATGACAGAGTTCTAGTGAAAGTACTTCCCGCCCAAAGGCGCTTGATAAATGTTCGTAATTATTACCTTCTGGGAGCTTGGCCCAGTTGTGGAGTTAGTGCATGGGCCCATGAACCACCGGGCCCATGTTTGAAAAACACACCCATCCGAGCAAGAGTTACCTAAATCATAGTTTTCCATTTTTGTCATAGACCATATTAAATTGCTGCTATTGGCCATCTTTCGTGTACAAAAATGGCCAATTCCATGGTGCAACCCAATAACATGGTCTTCCCCTGCCACGCAAACAGGTTTATGTGTGAATCTCAGGTTCAGAACCACTGTTTTGAATCAGAGAACATTATTGATTGCCTTCTCATCCAGGAAAGTGGCACAGAGAAGCCAAGCACATTTCCCTAGATCATGGCTTCAGCTAAGATTGAGACCTGGGGGCCTTGTCATCAGCTCACCTTCTGCACCACAAAGGCAGAGTCTGGAGGCACCCTGGGGTACTTCACCCTTCCCCCAGCTTCACTGGATGCTGACCTCTCAGCCCCATCACCAATACTTAGCTATTGGTAGGTGTCTGTAGTGAGCTTGGATGCTGGGTTGTAGAGGGAGGAGGCTGGAAATGGAAATGCAATTGCTGATGTGCAAAATCAGGGCAGATTTTGATCTGAGGTCCTTTGTACATGGCAGGTCTATAGGTGATTTAATAATTTGACTTCCTGATCTTTATAACCTGGAGGAGGCCCCAGGCTGGGCTCAAAAGCTGAATGAAACCTGTTCTTACTCCCAGATTGTCCCAATGGATCAATGTCCATGACATAAGGGGATGTCATAAGTGTCATTTCAAAATCCCCGTGGTTTTAGAAATCCTTCCTCTGAGATTTTCCAGACCCTATCATTTGGGAGAACTCTAAGTTTCTTTGCAGATCATTCAATTCATGTTTATTTGGCACCTACAAGGTGCCAGGCACTCTTCAATCCAAATTAGGATTTTTCAACCCAAGTGAGTTTTAACACAAACTCTTCAATACAAGTGAACAAAACACAAAAATTCCTTTCCTCTTGGGGCTTACATTCCAGTGGGAAGACGAGACAATACACAAATAAGCAGGAAAAGCATCTGGAGGGTTAGATGAAGATTAGCTCTCTAGAGACATATTAAGCATGGAAAGGGGGCAAAAAGTGAGGGCTAGAACAGGCTTCTGGAGTCTGTGACAATCAAGCAAAACTCTGAGGGGAGGGTCACTCAGGTATCCGCAGCACGGTGGCGGGCTGGGCCAGTGCCTGGGCTGTTTGGGGAGCAGCCAGCAGACCCACGCATCTTGAGCAGAATGAACGAGGGGTACGGAAGTAGGAGGTGAGATAGGAGGGGTGGCAGAAGCTGGATCTCGTGGGGTCTCACCGGGGATTTTCTCGGAACGTGTTTCCTTTGTTCACTGCTGGGTCCCCAGCAGTGGAGCTCCCTGGCACTTAGAATAGACCCTCAATAAATATCTGTAGAAACAGTGCATGCTGGAGCCACTGAAACTGTTGTGAAAAGGCTCACATAACTTGGACACAGTAGTGGGAGGCTGCCCCATGAGACAGCACTTATAATTTTCGTTTATGTTTCCTATCTCAATGCAAAATTTATAGAAATAGCAGAATAAATAGATTCTGTTTTCTTTGGACAGATCTGCTACTTTTTAAATAATTAAATTGTTTTCTCTTTGGGTTTGGGGGATTCTTCTTTTGACTTCAACGTCCTGCTCATATTTTGGGTGGGCTCCCGACATGTTCTGCTGCCAGACAGGGTCCAGGGCCAGCCTCCACTGTCGTGTGAGCTGGCACCTAGTTTCCAGCATCTTATACCTTTCTCTAGTGGAATCGTGGTGCTCAGTGTCTCCCTTCCTCAGTGAGATTCTAAGCTCTCTCAGGGCTTGCCCATGTCTTAGGCTTCTTCTCCAACATTTTAGTAACAAACTCATGTGGCTGCCACAAATACCGCCAACTGATTTTGATAAACTGTGTGTGTGTGTATGTGTGTGTGCATGTGTGTGTGTATGCACGTGTGTGTGTTGGGGAAGATGGTTAGATGTAATCTTCTCAGGAACCAAGAAAATGGACTACCATCAGCAGGTCATGAAGGCTGAAGGGTCCACGGTGACAGGGACCCAGTCAAGGGCGAGGCAGCAGGAGTGGGCGGCAGCCATGTGCTGAAGAGCCTGGAGCTCCCTGCCGGGAAGATGGGACTTTACCCAGCAGGCCTGGGGAGGCACTTGTTTCCGTCTTGTACAATAATGAGCTGTTTGAAGTCATCGCACTTTTATAGCAGGTCTGAGGACACACACATGCTACTGACTTTTGTTAAAACAGGCAGGATTTGTACAAAGGCCACAGCATAATTTTTGTATTCATGCTGTTTGATGGAAAGCTACATTTTAAATTTCATAGGATTATAAACTAGAACACTAGAGCTGGAAACAGGTTCAGGCAGTACCCACCCTCCAACACCTTCATTTTCCGATGAGAAGACTGAGGCAGTTCACTAGAAAATGTGAATTCACAGCCCAAGAACACAGCAGAGGCTTTGCAGTCGCTCTGACATGTGCTTGTTTTGCTCCAGACATCGGGCTGGGCACGGCCTCTACCTTGCCCTTCCTACACAACAATCTGGATGAAAGGATGTATTTCCCATTGTACAGATGAGTAAACCGAGGTGCGGTTACATCAGAGCACATAGCGAGTTGAGTTAGGTGGTGGTGATCGCATTCACTTTCATCTGGGTCTTAAAGCCTGAGTTCCTATCGCCCTCCCACATGGCTGCAGAGTTGCGAAAGGGACCCAGAACCAGTGCTCCTTCCTCCCAGCCATGGTTTCCTCTGGCCGACATTCTCCAGAGTTCATTCCCGACTTAAGACAGGCCAGCCCTGAGTCAGCTGCATCATGTTGATTCACAAGGAACTGCTTTTATCGCCTTCCCCTTTGGCGGGATGTTGACATGTCCACCTGGAACCTGTGAATGCAAGTTTCTACTAAGGAATTGTCCTGTACAGAATGCATCATTCATGCAGGGATTTTACTGAAATGGTCTTTATTTCCTCATAGAGTATCCTCATTATGAGAAATTCCTGTCTGGTCTCAGTTCAGGATTAATTGGATTTCTCTTAAAGCGTGTGGCCTGTGGGCATATTGTCTCATGGATGCTGTAAATGGAGTGACGAATCTGGTTTTCCTTTTTGCCCTGTCTGTTAGAACTCTCATATCCAGTGTGAGTCCCACCCATGGTGAGGACACAGGATGTCACAGTATGCAGGGCTGCCTTACGGTCTCATTCCTGGCTCATTTTCAGGTGCTAAGTCCTACATCTTTTTTTTTCTCATCTATCTATAATTAATTTTCCCCGATCTAATTTATATAATCCTACAAAGAACCTTGAATTGTTTTCAGAACACGGCAAGATACAAAGAACCAAACAGAAATTTTAATTCCATGTTGACTCCCCAAACCTTTTCGTAAAACCTGTCGACAGACTCAACCCACCCAATATTCCTATTTCAGAACGGGGTGAGAGATAAATAACTAAATAAACAGAAATTATAATTCCATGCTGAATCTCCAAACCTTTTTTTGTAAAATCCAGGAACAGACTCCACGATATTCCTGTCAATCCTGGCACGAAGAGGAAGAAGCTAAGAAGTTATAAACTCCTTACACAGAGCCGTCACCCTGGGAACACTGCAGGACCCAGGTGGGGACAGCTAGGCGATGGAACGGTTCCCCACTGCCCCGTCCAAATGAACTAGGATGCTGTATCCATCCTACCTAATTAAGAAGTGCTTGAAAGCAGGGCCCTTTCCTTGATTTACAAACCCTCCTCATCATCATTTATGGTGCACTGATATGTGAAGGCAGGGAGGAGAGACACTTAAGGGAAGATGGGTATTTCCTTGATGACATTGGCGAGGGCAAGTGTCACCTTCACACAAGCACCTCCGCTCAGATGGCTTGTTAAGAGTTAGGTGGCAGCGGATGGAACGCGCCGTACTTATTGACAATGCACCGGTATTATCCACATTGGTGCAGAAACTCAAGGGCAAGACATAGATCAAGCGAGCCAGCACCATGTCCTTAACGCTTGCTAAAAGACAGACTTGTAAAGGTTCCCCCTAAGGTGACCTGCCTACTTTGCAGGATGCCTGGGAGTCGCGATCTGCCCGTCCCCTTTACTTGAAAAAAAAAAAAAAAGACAGGCCTGCTGGTGGTTTTGATGCATATGAAACTAGGAAAATCCAGTGTCATTCACACATTCATTTATGTCTTTATCCATTCATTTGTTCACTTGATAAATATTTACTGGTTGAGTTCTTTGTTGGACACTGGAGATACAAGAATGAGCAAAACAGAAGACATGAACCCTGGTCTTGTGCAAGCTGTTTGGGTAGATACAGGTGATGTAGCTATGTGAAAGAAAGAAAAAAAGAAAAATCTCAGAAACACAGAACAGAAAAATATCATTTTGGTTTTTAAAAAGGGTAAGAATAAAAATTTTAAAATCCAGTTGGTCTGTCTTATGTTGACTTGAAGGACAGAGAGAGAGAGAGAGAGAGCGAGCCTGACTTTCTCCTCAGGGTAAATGAACCATGGATGGATTCTTAGAACATCTTTCAAGAGGTCTCATGCTCCCTGGCTGAGTGAGATAAGAAAGAAGAGGCCAGTCTTCTCCTAGCCTTTGAGGTCAGTTCCAGATCATGGATGTGTCATCCTCTCACTAATATTTAAAGTCTCGGTAATGGGTCTCTATCACCCTTGGCAACAGACCTCCAGGATTCGTCGACTTGACAGAATTATATGCAGTTGGTCACCCGGCTCCATCCCATTCCGTCCACCTTCCCTGAGGAAATCAATCCCTGAGGTTGACCATCACAACTACTAATGGTTCCTCAATCTACTTGACTTTTTTGATCTTTTTCACCCCACATCAGTGCATGTGCCATACACAGGCAAAGCCACACACAAGGACACTGGGGCTCTCCCCTTGGGCTCCTATTTCTAGTCACAAACTCCTTACCTATTGGAGTGGGTCAGACACCACAAAAGACATGTTCACCTGGAAACTGAAAATGTGAGTTTATTTGGGAAAAATGTTTTTGCAGAAGTAGTTAATTTAAGGATATCGAGATCAGATCACCCTGGATTATCTGGGTAGGCCCTAAATTCAATGACAATTGTTCCTAATAAGAGAAAGGCAGAGAAAGACTTGGGTCACACAGAAGAGGAGGCCATGTGAAGTTAGAAGCAGGGACTGCCTAGAGCCATCAGAAGGTGGAAGAGACAAGGGAAGTGTCCCTGCTAGAGACTTTGGAAGGAACATGACCCTGCGAATATCTTGATTTTGGACTTCTGGCCTCCAGAACTATGTGAGAATAAATTTCAGATGTTTTCAACCACCAAGTTTGCATCATTTGTTCAGGCAGCCCCTGGAAACAAATACACCTGTCATCTCCCCTCACTTCTCCTGAATCTCACTTAGACCAGAAACTTCCAAACTCCTTCTTCATCTCGTTCATTCCACTGGCTCTGTGCCCATCCCCACCCCAGCCCTCATGCTCCTACCTGGACACCTAATCATGTCTACACTCCAGATTCTCAGTCCTATTCCAGACAGCTGTCAACCTCAAACCCAGGTTGCCATCCCTTTCTTTCTATTTCTGTCCATGCTGTCCTGCATGAGAGACAAAGACCTGTGAAGATTTGGCCCCAAAAAATTCATACTGTCAACGTTCAAGTTCTTGCTAAGGATTAAGAATATCTCTCCTTCACGTACTCCAGTCAGAAGCTCCCTGATTTAATCTTACACAAGAAGACTGAGCCTATCTCGTGTAAGTTCTAGAACATACCCTGTACCTCACATTAAAACCCCTCCCATGCTTCACTTCCTTCTCAGAGGAGATTTGTCTCTGTTGAAACGAACCATTCACTTGACCCAGTTCATTTCCCTCCGATTTGTGTCTCCCTTCCTTTCACTGAAGGATTTCCTAGGCCAGCAACTTATGCCAGCAACTCAACTTCTGTGACTCAATGCAAACTGGCTGTTTTCTTTGCAGATAGAGATATTCTCTCCTACTCTATGATTTGTTGTTGAAGAAAATTTGCTTTTTCTTATCCTAATTTTTAGAAGAACTTTCCAGATAATATGTTATTCTTCTTGCCTCTCCATCGATGATACCTGAGATTTGAGTCCTTCTGAATCACCTTTCTTCTCTCCTACCTCTCTGACCACTCCCTTCCTTCTTTGCTTCCTCCTTCTCACATCTCCACGGCATGCTGTTACCTTTCTCTCTTCTATCCTAATACGACTCCTAAGAAAACTCAACATTGAGCCGGGCTCGGTGGCTCATCCTGTAATCCCGCGCCTTGGGAGGCTGAGGTGAGCGGATTGCCTGAGCCCACGGGTTCGAGACCTGCCTGGGCAAGCGAGGCCTCATCTCTACAATAAATCAAAAAATTAGCTGGGCATGGTAGCGCGCGCCTGTAGTTCCAGCTACTTGGAAGACTGAGGCGGAAGGATCGCCGGAGCCCAGCAGGTCGAGGCTGTGGTGGCGGGGAGCGGCTGCTGCACTCCAGCCTGGGTGACAGAGTGAGACTCCAACTCAAAAAAAAAAAAAAAAGAAAACTCAACATTTTAGTGATTGCAATGACATCACACCATTGCTTCTTTTTAAACATTTTTTTATTTTTAAAAAAATCTTTATTTTAAAGATGTGGGTTACAATTCAGGGTTAGGTATACAAACTGTCATTGTACAGGTAGAGTTTGGGCCTCATTTTGGTCCTTTTACCTGGCTTGTGATCAGGTATCCTTATTGATGAAGTGTGCCCTCCCCTTCCCCATGGCAGTTTCCCACTACTGCCAATCCCTTTCTTATAGTGTTATGCTAATTGTTTAGGGTCCACTTATGGGTAGGACCATGTGGCACTTGGCTATTTATTTCTGTAATAGATCACTGAATATTAGATTCTAAGTTCATCCAAGTTGTTGTGATGTTCATAATTTTGTCCTTCTTTACGGTTGTGTAGTATTCCATCATGTGTATGTACCACATTGTTTTTATCCAGTCCACGTTCAATGAAGAATTCTCCACTCAGCCAAACTCTATGTCTACTCTAAGAAAGTAGAACAAAAGTATTTTCAAATGTGCAACAAGAAAGTGGAAGACACCATTGCTTCTTATTCTCACATTTAGATCTCCTGTTCTTCCTTCATATCCACGTCCATGTCATCGCCAAATGGAAATCTTTCACGCAGATGTCTCACCGCCACCTCACACTCAAGCTGTCCTCAACCAAACCAACTTCCCCATCCCAGAATTTTCTCTGTCTTCTTCACCCATGCATTTGTTCAGATACCTTGTCTTGCCAACTTTTCCAATTAAGTCTTGCTTACATGCTTTCTCTTCATACTTCATCAAGTGTCAGACCTTCACCACTACCCACCCTTCCCTATGCAAGACACTGTGGTTATTTAACTGGGCCCCCACCCCTACCTAGTAGCCCGTGAGTTCCTCAACAGCAGACATCTCCCGTGCATTTTGGAGCTCAGGTGCCTGATACAGGTGCCAGCACATTGAGTCGTAGTAAATGTCTGTCGACTGGATGGAGAAACGGCTACATACATCACGCCGGCAGTCTCTCGTCCCTAGTTCACCCTCTCCCAAACTGTCCTGAGATCCCTTGCACTTGTAGTCTTATTCTTAAATCTTCTATTCTTTTAACAACCTTGAAAGGCAGTTATCATTCTCCTTATTTTACAGATGAGGAATCCGAAGCTCAGACAGGTTAGGCAACTCACTTGATGTCCCAGAGCATGAGAGTGGCAGAGTCTGGAATTCCATACTTTTTTCATTTGGCACGGCCTCCTTGGGGCAGGGCTGGAAAATTATGTTGACTAGGAAAATTCCAAAATATGCAGGACTTTGAAAATCAGGTGAAGAAGTTTGAACTCAATTCTTCAATTATGGGGAGAGGGAGGGGTTGGCGAGGGGTGGGGGGGTTGGGCTGTGATAATACATCCTTGGAGCTGTTTGGAAATCAAAAGAGATAACACACACAAAGCTCCTAAAATAAAGTCCCCACTATAGGTTCTCAAAAATGGTGAAGTCATAATTTTCAACGTTTTGTTCATGTATGTCTTTATCTGCAGTGAGATCAGAAGCTGCTTGAGGGTATGAGCTACGAGTGACATTTTTCTTATTCTCTCCTCACCTCTTCTTTTGAAAGATTTGTGTTGTTTATAGTAGCTAAGAGCATGTTGGGCACGGTGCACATTTCTTCCCTCCAGCTCTGAGATCACAGGTGGGCCTCTCCACCTTGCTGTGCCTTGTTTTCCTCACTGGCAATTTGCGCTTAAGAAGAGTGACTACCCAGGAAGGTCTTGTCAGGATTAAATAAAATAGTATACATTGTGCAGTTTGGTGCCTGCCGCAAAGTAATTTTGAGTAAATAGTAATGACTCACAATTATTAAATGTACTTTTGTGATTTCTTTTGGTTTGAGAAATTTCCTTCAGAAACTTCAAAAACTAGGTTAGGTTTCTCCAGCTGCCAGGAAGCTCAAAGTCAAACTGGAAGTTTAATCATAGCAGCTGCACAGACGCTACTATTTTTTTTTTTTGAGTTGGAGTCTCACTCTGTTGCCCAGGTTGGAGTGCAGTGGCACACTCACGGCCACCACAGTGTCGACCTGCTGGGCTCCGGCGATCCTTCCACCTCAGCCTTCCAAGTAGCTGGAACTACAGGCTCGTGCTACCATGCCTGGCTAATTTTTTTTTGATTGACTGTAGAGACGAAGTCTAGCCAAGTTACCCGGCAATCCTGCTCTTCTAGGCCTCCCAAAGTTATGGGATTACAGGCTTGAGCTACCGAGCTCGGCCTAGACACTACTATTTAAAAAATATATTTGATTTCCCCTTTTCCTAGTTTGATTTCCTACTTCCTTTTGCTTCTTATTTCACTAATGGCTTTGAAGCACTTCGTGACTTTGTGTTATTGCTTTTCGCCCTCTTCTTGATCATGGACCCCTTGACTGACCCTCTCTCTGGAAAAATCTACATGTAAGTCTACCCCCTCCTGACCACTGTTATAATTTTGCATCTAATTTTAGGACATTCCTGGGCTTCCTGAAGCCCACCTGGAATAAGAGCCCCTGATTGTTGTGTCTAGATAAATTAGAAGATAGAGGAGACAGAAGAAGGTAAGGCAGAAGGGAGGAGACCTTGGCATTGGAAGAAGCTTGCAAGGCGGGAGTCCCTGCTCCGACCCACTTTCTACTAAGTGGATGACAGCTCTGCTCACCCCTCCCCTGGGAGACTCCTGCTCAGGGAACAGCCCACTGCAGAGCTGGTGGTCCTTCCTGGCAGAACACATCTCCTTCTTTACCCGAATCAGCTACCTTGTCCCCCCAGAGCCATGCACACATCTGCAGGCATCTCTTCAGCTGCCGGAAATCTGTTTTCATGGTTGCTGGGGACTTCTGTTCATTAGGCCGAAACAGTCGACTTGCCTTCAGTCCTTTCTTACCTGGTGGGGCTTTGTGGCTCCTGCCTGATTCCTACCTTCTGTGGAATCTGCCCTGTGGGACAACCTGCTTTTCAGAGCTGCCCTCCCAGTCAGGAGAGTGGCACTCAGGAGCCATGCTTTCCACCTGGCTCCACCCTCCTGGCCCACAACTGATGGAACCTGGGAGAACCCTGCACTAAGAGGTCACTTGTGTATTCCCCCCCCAAGCATTTGAAATTGGATTTGGGGCCACCTCTTGGTTTCTGCTGGTCTTTTGAACTGGGGAGATGTAATCCCCATGGCTCCTCTGTGCAGACAGAGGTGGGACCCACTGTCTGTAGGTCATGATAAACCCTTATGGGTGTGACCCTCTGTCTGTATAGGAGAGGGAGCCAAGAATAAAGTAGGTGCAGAGGGAGAGGCAGAAAGGAGGGTGCAAGCGGCACGGGAAAGGCCAAAAGAGCTGCTTGCTGGTCTGAAAAGCCCTCTGGTTCCTTGTCCTAGTCCTTCAATCTTGGCTGCCCTGTTGGGTCCCACAGAACATCCTGAGACCTTGTAATAAGTGCCCCTTTGGGTTTAAATCAGGACAAAGTGAGTTTCTGTTCAATGCAAAGTCCGTCTCCCCACTTTTTTCTCCTCCTCTTTCCTCCTCCCTGCCATTCTTGTGTTCTCAGAGCCTTTATTTCTGAACTTTCCCGCCGCCGACACTGCCCATGCTCATCAGACCTCCCCAGTGATTTAATCCTGAGGCTCTGCTTCTCTTTTGAACATGGAAACTTGTCTCTCTTTCCAACCTCACACTCTTCTTCTTTCTAAGTTGGAGTCTCGCTCCGTTGCCCAGGCTGGAGTGCAGTTGCACAGTCATGACTACTGCAGCCTCAGCCTGCTGGGCTCAAGTGAACCTTCTGCCTCAGCCTTCCAAGTAGCTGGAACCACAGGTGCATGTCACCAAGCCCACATGATTTTGTGATTTATTATAGAGACGAGGTCTCATCAAGTTGCCCAGGCTGGTCTCGAACCCCTGGGCTCAGTCAATCCTCTGGCCTCCACCTCCCAAAGTACTGGGATGACAGTCATGAGCCACCGTGCCCGGGCTCACACTCTTTATCTTTAAGTTTCTCTTGCTGGCGGGTCACTGAGGCCTGACCTTTGTCATCGTCTCTAGCTTCTGATTCTCCTCCAGGAGTTTCTAGATTCCTAAATTGTGTAATTCTCTCTCCTGCCACAGCCTCAAGATCTACCTGTTTCCTCTTAATCTCAACAGCTAAGTCATTGCCCGCATATGTGAGTGCTGTGATGTTCTCCCTAGCCTCTTGGCTACATACTTCCTTCCTTCTGTCACTTTACAATGCTTCCCCAAAAATGACATTTTTTCTTTGAGTCAGAGTCTCACTCTGTTGCCCAGGCTGGAATGCAGTGGCACACTCATGGCCACCCCAGCCTCCACCTGCTGGGCTCCAGCAATCCTTCCACCTCAGCCTTCCGAGTAGCCGTAACTACAGGTGCACGCTACCACACCTGGCTAATTCTTTTGATTTATTGTAGAGACAAGGTCTCACCATGTTGCCTAGGCTGTTTTCAAACCTGTGGGCTCAGGCAATCCTTTTGCCTCGGCCTTCCAAAGTGCTGGGATCACAGGCTTGAGCCACCATGCCCGGCCAAAAATGACACTTCTAAATAAGATGTTTTCCTGTCTGCGGAAGCCCAGTGAAGGCACATGTATTCCATTAACAGTCATCCAGCTTTTAGCACAGCAAGTGTCTCAGGGGTGGCTGTGCTCTAATGGCACTTAGGACTAGAAACAGTAGAATAATCACTGTGAACTCTCCTGGTCAACCACCTTCAATGCCTCCCTATTTCCCTCAGGATGAAGTGCAAGCTTCTTGGCCTGACAGTCAAAGTTTTTCATGTTCTGATCTCTATCCACATCTTTTTTTAGAACCAAACGCCCTACAGGGACCCTTGGTTCAAGCCAAACTGTCTATTTGCTGCTCCCCAAGCTCACCTTGGACGTTCCCACCTTTGGGCTCTGCACTCATTCATTCGGGCTGCACGTATTTGCTGCTGTACCAGGCACTGGGGATAAAACAGCGAACGAGACATGCTGTTGAACACGCCTTCACTCCATGCCAGTCTGGAATGTTCTCTCTTTCCAGACCATCCCCTTTGTTCTAAATTCTTCCCATCTCTCACATTCTCACTAACATCCATCTCCTCCCCAATCACCTCTGCCTGCGATGACCTCTCTGTCTTAGATTCCTGTTTGCTTTCTCATTTGTACGCTAAAGTTACTCATCACAATACGTCTGGATTTGAATCTGCACACCGTATGCAGTGTCTCCGGATGCTTCAGCCACCCGAGGGACTTTGCACAGAGCAGTAGCTCAATAAATGCATCAGATCCATCGCTGCAGCTTAGACTCAAATTCCCTTAAAACAACCATGAAGAGGCATTTGCTTCTCAGTCGAATGGCATGAGGACTAGTATTTCCATTGGCTTAACATTTTTACGCTTAAAATCCACCAGGCCGTCCATGCTACAACATGGTCCTACAACCAGGCTCATCCCTTGAAAACAGGGTGCTACCTGAGACAAGCTGGTCACAAAAGGGTTCTGTGTGATTCCACATATATAAAGTAGTCAAATTCACAGACAGAATGCAGAATGGCAGTTGCCAGGGGTTGGGAGGAGAGCAGGTTGGGGAGTCACTGTTTAATGGGTGCAGAGTTTTCGTCGGGGAAGAGGAAAGAGTTCTGGAATCGGGCAGTGGTGATGGATGGACAGCAACATGAATGTGCTTAATAGCACTGAACCGTAGGCTTACAATGGTACATTTTACGTCATATATATTTTACCACAGTAAAAAAAAAAATCAGCTAGGTTCTAGACTTGGCAAGAGTGTGGTCTGTATCCTCTATCTCGCTAGACTCCTCCCCCCGCCTACAGTCACCTGGTGGCTCAGGATAAATGCTTATGGAAGTGAAGTGAATGGCGTTATTGCCTTGAAATTGAGAAGGAAAATTAGCCGGGGAATCTCTGAAAATGCTTTAAACACTTCTCACGTTTCACCTTGTCGCTGTCTCTTCGGGATGTGAGTGGAAAAAAAGTGTCAAACCTCAAAGCCAACAAGTGAAGGTGTTTTCTGAGCTCAGATGAAGAAATCTGCAAAATTAGGAAATAACGTCTGTGCCATTTCTGGAGGCTGCGGACAGGCTCGGTTCACCTCCAAGTGATTTACCTGTGGTTCGCGATGATTATTTACTTGGCTATTCAGTTCAAGACAATCACAGGAATGTACGGCCCATAAATTAGAATAGCTATGAAACACAGGCTGCCTTTATGTCGAAACATAACTTTTGCAGGTTTTTTTATTTTTTTTACAAAGGGAAAATACATTTAATATACAGGCTCAGAGTGATCACTCTGTTCTCCCTGCCTCTCTTTAATATCAGAGTTCAGCTCGGATCTCTCGCCTGTCCTCAGTCTTTGCCCTTGTGGCTGACGACGGGCCCAGGAGCCAAGACACTTCCCCAAGTGCTCCCTGACTGAGCCCTGCTGAACTCTGAGGCCCCTTGGTTTTGCTTCTTCTATACCCCATCTCGCCCTCCAAGGCTTTGGGGGGCTCTTCACAACAGGTGAACACGAAGTGGGGTCAACTCTGTGACTTGAAGCCGGGCCTACCGACTCTGAGCCCAGGTGCCACCACACACCGGCGCTGACCCAGGCAGGACTTCATCAGGACTTACATCTGTAAGACAGGGCTGAGAACACCCTTCTCCTTGAGTTCTCACGGGGAATAGAAATAATGAAGAGCCGGGCAGGGCATGGCATTCGATGAACAGTTGTAGAGATGCCAGGGCAATGGTGCTTCAGTAGTCTGTACTTTGGGGGAGCATGGGCAATAAATCAGAGGAAGAAGAGGACTGAGGTGGGATGTCAGCATCCAGTAAGGATAAAAACACACAAACGTAATATATGAAAGAGATTTTAAACATAACAACATCTCAGACGGCAAGGGTCCGTCTGAGGCCTGGGCAGGCACTGATTCAGGAAGGAGCCATACTTCCAGAGCTGGCAAGCGTGGTCTCGGGGCTACAGCAAGTGTCTGGGCGCTCCTGCCCTCATGCTAGTGGGGAGAGCCCGTCAGAGTGCTGACTCCAGCGCCACCCTGCCTCAGTTGGACTGTTGGCTCTGCTCTTAGGAACTGTGCAACCCTGGGCAAGTGACCTCCCCTCTCTGTGCTGTAGTTCCTTCCCTTGGAAAATGGTGATAATGATAGTACCTATCTTACTTGTCAGGTTGTTGTGACAATTAACTAGCATGACTATCTGGAAAACTCTTAAATACTTCTTGGCCCATAGTAAGTGTGGAAAAAGTGATTCGTTCTTCTCTTCCTTCATTCGACGGATGCTTACGGGTCAGGTACTGTGCTAGGAACTGGCCAAGCTGCAAAGACATTTACACACTCCCTGCCCTGGTGGGACCGAAAGCCCCCAAACAGACCTTTGTGGTCCTCGTCAAATGCCAGCAGATGCAGGCTTGTTTTCCTTTATTTCTGGACTCCCCGGCTTCTCCAGACTGCAGGGAACGAAGAGTTGTTGGGACGTTGTATAAAAGGCTTACAGATCCGAGGATACTCCATCAATGCTGAATAATAACAAGAGAAATGTATAATGTATAAACAGATTATGTTGGGGTCCTCACGTTCCTCCGTCTCATTAATATATATGGGAGCACGCTTCCGCTGCTGTGCTCCCCAGTGCGGACTGTCTTCCCAGCAGCAAGGAGGGGCAGGCCCTGGGGAGGCCCACCCGCGAGGCCTGGCCGGCTCGCGGGCTAGCTCAGGAGCCACATGGGGATCCTCCTCGGATTTTCCACGGCCTCCTTTGACACAAGGAGCTGCCCTTTATTGCCCGCTCACCAGGCATCAGGCCAGGTGCTAAGCACTTTCTTAGGCTATTTGCTTTTCCCTTAGAACAACCCTGCCATGGAGGTTCTGTTGGCTTCTCCAAGTTCAAGTTCACTCTGTATGGCTGGGATTCTAACTCAGTCACGGGCCTACACTGTCATGTCCTTTGTTACCAAGTCTCTGCCCACCTCCAATATACGTGTTCCTCCAGAAAGTCTGAGGTCACCAACTTCTACATAAAGTCAAAGCAGCAAGTGCAGCATTCCTTGTTTCGTCTATGGAAATTCTTATCATGCTTTGCGGTTCTCTTGTTTATTTACTTGTTTATTCTCGGTGACCCTGAGTTCTGTTAACTGTTTGCTTCTGCACAGCATTTGATACAAAGCAGCTGCCCAAGAAATACTTGTCGAACGAGTGAATGAATGATCACCACGACATTTGTATATCCTTTATAGGATTTTTTGCAGGAGCCCACAAAATATGTGATAAGTTTTTATTTTTTAATGTGTGTATGGAATTATGAATGAGTCATCTCATTTGACAACTCACATTTCATGTCTTGCTGATTTCACTAAAATGAAAAAAAAATTAACCATGCAGACAACTAACCACACAGGCTCTCCTTTTGAAATGAAAATAGAAAACAAAAGAAAGAAAGACAGAATCATGAATTCATGAGAACAAATGCCTCCCCGGTCATTCTCTAGAACTTTCCTTCCAGCGATCTTCACCTTCGGTGCCCAGCCTGATCAACACTGT
>CAUYQG010085348.1:0-7500 GCA_963574415.1 Tarsius wallacei | reverse complement strand
TTGTCAAAGAGCCTGGAACATCATTTAATTTTAATCACGATAACAAGACAATGTGTTAATAATTCCAGGTCGGAGGAAGGCATTTGAAAACTTGTTTACCTGTTTATTCTCTCTTACCATATGCAAGAAGAATTTATGAGCCGGCTCCATTTTTCTTTGCAGTCGGAGACATATTTGGTCACTTCTCGGGGACTGGGGAAGGAACTGGGAGTTTCTAGGCAAGTGTGTATGGCGCAGGTATGTACACACATGACTGACACGAGATGGCCGCAAACTTCCTGCCTGGGCACACTCGGGGGCCTGAAAAGAGAATGCCACAGTATCCATTTTCCTGGGCTGTGCGGACACCCAGCTCTCAGAGGGACCGACTCACCCAGCTCACCCTCCTGACGCCCAGAGTAAGGGTAGACACACGGCTGGCATCCGCGGAGGACTCCCATTATTGCCGCAAATATTAATATCATAAAATTAAATATTGTTTTCAGGAATCTCTGTTTCGGTTTTATGTAGTAATTCTTTCAGCTAATTGTTTTCCTGCACCCTGATCCCATAATTAGGGCCTGACTAATTATCTAATTACTAAGTAGCAGAAGGGCAGGTTGATGGCGACATTTTCGCCATCTTTCAAAGCCTCGTTATCCTTGTGAAAGTCACGGCTTCCTCTGGCTGCAGGCAGCTGCGGCAGACCCAAATGTCTCCTCACCTTCCACATTTGTCAACCTGTTCATTCCAGTGGTGAATTTGACACATCAGAAATGTCCCTTTGACAGGAAAGTTTATCCTGGAATGAAAACTGAAGCAAAAGAAAGAAAACCAAAGAAAGATGAAAGTGTAATTTATATTCTCGGATTTGCAATTGTAGTCTTGTCTTAAAGGCAGGATATATGTCCGCCCTTTAGGGGCTGGGAGATGCTTGCTCCGGGAGCCCCCGGGGCTCGCCCGGCTGGATCGTGGACATGGAGGGCCTTGTTCATTTCACAACCCAGTGGGGCTTCCAGACGCCAAGTCGCTGTCACTCTGGGCTGGCCGGCCACTGGAGGCACACAACGAGCTCCCACATCTTGGGAGAAATTGGCCCATAAACTCCAAGAGGGGCGAGACTCCAGTATTTGGCTGCCACAAACATCAGGTTACCAACACACTGGTTAACCAGTAACCCGGTTTTGTTTAATCCTTGGGTCTCAACATGTGACGCCTTTTGTGTCCCCTTCTGATTTTTACTGCACTGGAAAGTCAGCCACCCTCCTTTCTGCTTTTGAAGGCAGAGGAGGATGGAGGGTGGGGGAGGGGATGCAAGACTATCTTGTGCCTCATCTCAAAAGTGACCACCTATTCTGAGGCAGCCTGACATGCCTCCCCATCCCTCCCACTGGCCCCTCACAGCCTCCAAAGAGAGAAGACCTTCCCAGACGATCAGAGTAACTGGTGAACAGCACACACCTAACTGAAGTAATAATTGCGGAATCATTATCAATTATAACTCCGACCAAATATGATTGTACGTTCAATTGGCTTGGCGTAGATAAATGTATGTTTGTGCAATAAATGCATCTGTCAAGATTGTTTTTTATGCTCTAAGCTGGATTTTCATTAAAGAAGTATTAATTTAAATTAAGCACTCTGAGATCTTTATTAGTAAAGTAATCAGCAGCAAATAAGCTGGTTAATCAGTTTACATATCCATATATATCTTTCAGAATCAATGTTTTCAATGGAGACCGTTGCCAAGTGGTTAGAATAAGACAGAGAGGAAACTCGCATGAAATACATTTCATTTGCGGGGCTGATGGCTGCCGCAGCCCTGTTGGCGTCTCCGAACGCAGTCATTGATGCATCTACGATGACTGTATAAAATGTGTTTAATTGGCATGAAAAGGCACTCACTGAGAGCTGGTGGGGTTTCCATTATCTGGGTGGACATCTTATTTACTTTAGTGGATCCTGGGAGCAAGATGAAAGTGTATGAGAGCTGAGATAGGGAGTTGGGACTTAAGCGGATGGGTTTTTTGGCTGGTGGGGGGTGGCGAGCGGGGAGTTTTACAATCATCTGGGCAACGCAAAATGCAGCTTTTGCAATGCCAAGTCTCTGTCACACCCTTAGGAGAAGGACCAGTGGAACGCGTTCCTAATTAGAATCTGCAGAAGGCTGTTCACCCGGTGTGAAGCAGGCAAGTGTGCTGGGTCCTCACATTTTAGAGACTGCATTTTTCTACAGCTCATCCCTTCAGTGTAGCTCAAAAGCTGGACGGAGAAGTGTC
The DNA here is from genome assembly GCA_963574415.1 of Tarsius wallacei. Classification (NCBI taxonomy): domain Eukaryota; kingdom Metazoa; phylum Chordata; class Mammalia; order Primates; family Tarsiidae; genus Tarsius; species Tarsius wallacei. Next base: position 5,242 of record CAUYQG010085348.1, on the reverse strand, counting down.
ATTTGTAACTTCTACTTCTAGTAACGTAAAGGGGAGGGGGTGCTTCTTCAGATGGCTGGTGCTTTAAAGTCATTTGAATTTCGTCAGAATCCCTTGGGATACCAAACATGCCAAGGAAATGCTCCTTGGGGTGATTCCTGCAGTTACCAGCTCCCTGCTGAGCAAATCCTGAAGTCATATTTCTGTTAATTGTTACATTACAAATTGTTTCATATCCCAGTGGCGGGAGCTGCCCTGACGCCAGCTGTGGAGTGATAACACCTAGACACGGTCCCAAGAGGTTCCCACATTCTGTGGGCTCTGCCTTTTGAGAGTGTTATTTGGTGCATTACTCTCATGTCCCAGTATTAGGGACAAAAAGAATAGAGAGAAGACGGCAAGAGAATTAATTTCACCCTATTGACTCTGACATGGAGAGGGCTTATTGACGTGTTGTGAGTGTGTTCCCGGTTCGTGGCATACATGAATACCTGCAGATGCTTATTCTCATTTCTGCCCCAATTTTCAACCCAAAGATCTCTCAGAGAATGAGTCTGATTGGTGAGTCATGTAAACTGTGGATATTAAAAACTGGGATAGAGGCATCAAGAGACTATAGTATATTTCTTACTTTAAGAATGCATTTTATTTGTGTATGTATATATATCTGTTTGTTTTGCAGTGAACGGACAGCTTTGCAGTGAAGTCTGGTTTCTGTAGGAAGCGTTTGAAGGCGCTCTGTATCTGAATCTGGAATCTGCAAAGTCGGAAGTCTAAGTGGACTGGTGGCTTGGGACCCTCCCAATCCAGGGTCCAGGGCACATGTGTTCTGATGGCCCTCACTTCTCCTCTTTGGGGTGCTCACTTCACTCCATCACTGGCTGTCACAACTCACACCTCAGGGTATGTGAAATGTATTGTAGCTTCTTGGCTTTAGGCACTTGTAATAAAATAAGACTTTTTGGTTACATTAATCACTGAGGGTCTTTTTTTTTAATTGGAAATTTGAAGGGGTAACAAAGTGGTGAAAGGAATATTGGGTCTGCTACCCCAAAATAATCCTGAGTACCATCAGCCCTGATCATTTAGTGTGAAAGCCACAAACCCTACTGGGGTTCATGCAGCCAGTGGAATCCAGTGGAGGACTTCAGGCAGTAGAGCACATTCTTTCTTTCTTAGAACTTTTTTCAAATTTTAAATTTAGTTTTGGAGTTGTAGGGTTCAAGTGACATTTACTACATAAGTAAGTTGCATGCAGTGAAGTTTGGGCTTCTAAGGGCCCTTTCTCCCCCTGAGAGTGGACCAGGTACCCAGTGTGTTACCACGTGTCCCTCCTCCTTCGTCCCTTCCTCCCCTAGCCGTGCCCAGCATCTGCCAATCTCACCCTTGTGCTCATGTGACCAGTGACTGGGGCCTGCTTGTGAGTGAGAACATGCGGTATTCAGTTCTTTGTTTCTGTGATAATTCACTTAGTATGATGGTCTCCAGCTTCATCCATGTTGCTGCGAAGGCCATGATTTTGTTCTTCTTTATGACTGCGTAGTATTCCATCATGTATATGTACCACATTGTCTTTATCCAGTAGTGGAGTAAATTCTTTTTTTTTTTTTTTGAGTTGAAGTCTCATTCTGTCGCCCAGGCTGGAGGGCAGCGGCACGCTCACAGCCACCCCAGCGTCGACCTGCTGGGCTCTGGCAATCCTTCTGCCTCAGCCTTCCAAGTAGCCAGAACTACAGGTGTGCACTACCATGCCTGGCTAGTTTTTGATTTATTGTAGAGATGAGGTCTCGCCAAGTTGCCTGGGCTGGTCTTGAGCCCACAGGCTCAGGCAGTCCACTCGCCTCGGCCTCCCAAAGTACTGGGATGACAGGTTAAGCCACTGAGCCTGGCCTGGAGTAAATTCTTAAGGACTGTGCTCTCCCTGACAAAGTGCAGTCACTTCTCACCCCTACTATTTTCCCTCCCCTTGCACCCTAAAAGACCTAAAGTGCCACTGGTCACTAATCTCCCATAATTACCATGAATTTTTGCACTAATATTTGCCTAAATTTACCACTTAATAGGTATAACACATACCAAGTAATTTCCATGTAATTATCACATTTAATTTTCATAACTATCTTATGACATGCAGATTTTTAAAAATCATGCCCATTTCACAGATGAGGAAACTGAGTCACTCAGCAGTGTGGTGATTTGCCCAAGGCCAAACACATAGCAGCAGACAGCAGAGCTAGGTCTCGCATTCAGTACTCTCTGACTTATGAACTTCAGCCCTGAGCCACTACCCTCTTCTGCCAACCACACCTGCTTGGTGAATGTCGCCAAGGTGAATGATGGGACTCTACGGGCGTGAGGGCTATCTCTGGGGATCTCAGTGGCTCAAATAATATCATGGAAGGACTCCCCCCACTCCATCACCACCCACGGTAACTTAGCTGGGAAGTCAGCCCCTTTGTGTCTGTGCTCTGTGCCTATTATCAGTGCCTTTTACAGGTGGGCAGATCTCTGCACAAGGCCACCACGGGAGGATGGGGGCTCCTGCGTCCAGCCCCAAGCTGTGAAGCTGGGCTGAGTGCTAAGAGTCTTTTCATTCCTTAAGGACCCAGCAGGAGCCAGTGTGGAAGGGCACAGCCCACGCGGAGAACGCCACTCTTCCACTCAGCAGCCACATGACTGTGGCGGGTGACTTGACCTCACTGTGCCTCAGTTTTCCCCACCCATGAAATGGGAAAAATAGCAGACTCTGCTTCACAGAGGTATCGTGAAGATGAAGTGAGTTGATATTTCTTTGGTGCTTGGTATGTGGTCAGGGCCATAGAAGACTTAGTTAGTACACTCTTGCTATGTAACCATGTTGTCGTGTAACTCTCAAAGAAGCTGCTGAGACAATGAACTCAAGCTTTTGGATCCTTCCAGACAGTCAGTTTGGACAGCTGATACAGATTGCTCACCACTCCTGGGAGAATTGCAAGACCTGTAGAATTGCCTACTGTTCTGAAATTATCTGGTCATGCCCCCAAATCAAAGCATTTGCCTGCAAAATTATAACATTCATATAGCGTAAGAAATTCCTCCAGTCATTCATTCAGCAAAAATGCTTTGTGTTCTTTCTCTGCATCACGTCCTAGAGAAACAAAACCGAACCAAAACCATGCCTAAAGAGCACCCGATCCAGGTAGCAGCAAAGAACTTGTCTGTAGTGCAACGTGGCGCGTGCGGTCAAAGTTTCAGTGAAAGCATGGAAAAAGGGGAGAGTAGCTATTTCTGTACTTCTGGGTCTGAAAGCCTGCTGGGCAGGTAAGATTTGAGCCAGAGCTTGAAGAATGAGTTCGAACTTGCCTGTTGGCAGATGAGGGTTGACTATGGGCACCCAGACAGAAAGGACGTCTCGGAGACATGCATGAAGCGTAAAAGCGTAGTCTGTGGAGAACATTCTGTGTAGGGCCATGGGGAGGGAGGGACATTGGCACGAAGAGGAGACAAAAAGAAAAGCCGGCTGAGAAGGAAACACATGTTTCCAAGAGGCGGAAAGCAATCATGTTCACTTCTTTGGTTGTAAGCAACAGAAGTGGACTTTGGCCCTTTAAGAAACAGAGACTTTGCAGGAATGATTTGGGGCTGCCAGAGGAGGGAAGGGAAGGAAGGCGTCTTCTCCAGGCAAGTCCACTGTGTCTACTCCCCTCTTACTCTGCTTTGAGTTCCCAGAGAGAGACTCTGATCAGACTCCGGTCAGATGAGCGCAGGTCAGATTCCAGGTGATGAAGGGAAGGTCTGATGGGCAGAGCCTCCCCAGAGCCCTTCAACTTCTCAGACAGACAGCACACTAGAGGGCACCAGGACCACACCTCATCGGGAAAGCAATTCCCCAAAAGGAAATCCGGTGCAACCATTGGATGGACAGACCCCCCCCCCACATTGCAGATTTCCATTATACATAATAACAACCTATGTTTGTTAACCATCTGTTCTATGTCGTGGTGTGTCGATGCTTTGCCTGTGTGTTTTATTTGCGCTACAAAATAATCCCAGGTGTAGGTATACTCCCATGTTGTAGGGTTATATTAATCAATTCCATTTTTTTTTTTTTTTTGAGTTGGAGTCTTACTCTGTTGCCAGGCTGGAGGGCAGTGGCACGCTCACAGTCACCCCAGTGTCGACCTGCTAGGCTCTGGTGATCCTTCTGCCTCAGCCTTCCAAGTCGCTGGAGCTACAGGCGCACACTACCACACCTGGCTAATTTTTGATTTATTGTCGAAACAAGGTCTTGCCAAGTTGCCGGGGCTGGTCTCTAATCCGCGGGTTCAGGCAATCCACTCGCCTCGGCCTCCCAAAGTGCTGGGATGACAGGCTGAGCCACCGAGCCCAGCCTATCTCATTTTTTACAAATGAAAAAACTCACAGCTCAGAGAATTTAGGTCACTTGTCCAAGGCCACACAGCAAGTAAGTGAGCAAGCCAGAACTCAAAAACCTGGATGCCTCTGGTCGCAAAGCTCTCAACCACGGCACATCATTCCCCTGAGTTTTCTGGTGAAGTGAAAACACCTGCAGGCTGGCATGGGCTCCCCATGCCCCACCCCAGCCCATCCTTTTGTCTCACCGCCCTGAGTGGGCATGGTCTACTTGATTTGGCTTACAAAAAGAAGCCTGGACAAACATCTTTCTTAGCTCCCCTGTCTGCAGGTTGTGCAGACCAACTGAACAGTGCCCCTTGTGCTCAGGCCAAAACCTTATGGAAACCCCACACCCATTCATTCCAAAGCAATTTGCAATAGCGCTTCCTCTTGGGCCCCAAGAACAGAAAACTACACATCCACTGGGCCCCATGGCATGTTGTTTTAATTAATGACCCAGCAGAAGCTTCTGCGATCCCTGTGGGCAGATCTGCCCTTGTTTTAAAACATTCTACAAAGATTAAACTTCTCTCAGAAGGTAGTGCGAATAACTTGTTCACCTGGTGGTAACATCTCCCAAAGTGCGGGGACCTGTCATTTTCAAACCTGGGGCCACACATTTAATATAAGCAGGGAAAATTGTTCATTTATGTCATCCAGAGAGGCCTCACTCAGTCTAGTCTCTATCATCTGGTGGGCTTATCTTGTCTGCACATCAGTGTTACTTTTTTTTTTTTTTTTGAGTTGGGGTCTCACTCTGTCATCCATCTCACTCACGGCCACCCCAGCTTCAACCTGCTGGGCTCTGGAGATCCTTTCGCCTCAGCCTTCCAAGTAGCCAGAACTACGGGTGCGCGCTACCACACCT
>CAUYQG010085347.1:0-34135 GCA_963574415.1 Tarsius wallacei | reverse complement strand
GCCACCGCAGCCTCGACCTGCTGGGCTCCAGCGATCCTTCCGCCTCAGCCTTCCAAGTAGCTGGAACTACAGGTGTGTGCTACCACGCCCGGCTAATTTTTTGATTTATTGTAGAGATGAGATCTTGCCAAGTTGCCCAGGCGGATCTCAAACCCGCGGGCTCAGGCAATCCACTCACCTCAGCCTCCCAAAGGCGCGGGATTACAGGCTGAGCCGCTGAGCCACTGAGCCCGGCTCATTAGTTCCTTCTTAATCTTGGGTCCATCCTGCTGTTTACAAATAACCTTGTCCTCATCAGATACCCTTGTGTTTCCTAAATAGGTCATTCCGGTGGTGGCGCGGATGATCTATGAGATGTTTTCTGGTGATTTCACACGATCCTTTGACAGTGGCAGTGTTCGCCTGCAGATCTCAACTCCAGACATCAAAGATAACATCGTTGCTCAGCTGAAGCAGCTGTACCGGATTCTTCAAACCCAGGAAAGCTGGCAGCCTATGCAGCCTACCCCTAACATGCAACTGCCCCCTGCCCTGCCTGCCCAGTAATCATGAATGCCATCTTCTTCCTTCTCTTTTTTACAGTATTGTACATATGGATATTTTTTATTATTTAGGTTTAACCAGCTTTTTAAATCTCTAATTTCTCTAACAATATGAGAAGTCTATGGTTCTCCAAATATGCCTAGATTTAAAGTTGATTTAATTTATGGAAAAATCACCCCTCAGATTTGCCTTTTTTAAAAAAAAATCTCCTAATGGTAATATGATGTAGTAGAAGGAGACTTGGCCTGGGAGTTTGGACACCAAGGTTGTAACTGCAGCTTTGCTTCCAATGTGACCTTGAATAAGTCCTTTAACCTCTGGGCTTCAGATTTATTGCTTGTAAAGTGCAGAGATTAGAATGATGACTGAAATTATATCCAGCTTTAAAACTGACCTGATGACTTATTGTTCTTGTACAAGGCAAAACTGCCTGGAACAGAATCCTGCTGCATTGTTCTTGTACCACATTTTTTTCTTGCTTTCATTAAAGTTCCCTCGAGCACTGATTTGTTCAGGATCAAGCTCTGTTTGACCTGTTCTGCTGGTATAGTAAGCTGGTTCCCTAATGAGGGAAGTGAGAGAGACAGGAGCTGGCTGGTTGCTTAGGAACCAAGCTTGATATCTAAATAAAAATGGATGCCAAAGTCTGAAAGTCACCTGGCCTGTGGAGTAAATGCTCATAAATTGGGCTTCTAAAGGGAAGCTGTCGACACAGAAAGTCTGAGGATTCTGTGGAAGAAGGGATTGTCAGGTATTTATCTTGACAGGTATTTACCACTTAAATACCACTGTTTATGTATGGGAGTGGAGGGATAGATGGGAGTATATGTCTCAGGTGGAAGCCTTCAGAGAAAGGAGCTCTTTTTTTCTTATTTTCTGAGGAAGACCAGGGAGTGAGCTGGCTTTCTAAGATACACTCCTCTGACTACCAAAGGGACAGTTCCTTCTCTTAGAGACTTTTAGAGTCTTCCTGTCAGTTGGATTTTTTGCAGTTGGGAAAAATAGGTGTTGGATGTGTTAAGGTCAGGGTGAACTGGGAAGTGCCCTTCTAGAAAAGGCTCACCTAGCACAAACCTGCTCATCTCCCTTGCCAGTGGAGATATCTGGGTATGAACAATGAAGGTAAAGAGTGGTATAGAACACCGAGGTTGTATGTCACAAACTGGTTTTGTCTAGTAACTTGCTCATGCTCTGAATCTTTTGCCTTTCTCTCTTTATTTCTTTAAAGATGAAATTATACATAAATTAGAATCCAAAAGCTGTGTGCAGTGGTTTGCATCGGTAATCCCAGCACTTTGGGAGGCTGAGGTGGGAGAATCACTTGAGCTCAGGAGTTTGAGACCATTCTGGGAAATATAGTGAGGCCCCATATTTATAAATATAAAATAAAACAAAACCTAAAACTTAAATGACAAACAAGATGCTAATCTCTGGTTGCAGGCTCCAGTCCTCTTGAATACTGATACCTGTTTATGTCAGGACATAGTAAGGAAGCCCATATGCAGTCTGCTGTCTTTAAACCAAGCCACCTCCTGCTTTTAAAAATGACTAAAAAGTTGTGTTAGCTTTACTTTAAAAATTCAAATCAATCAAAGGAGACAGTAGGACTTATATATTTAAAATGCTGACCAGGTGCGGTGGGTCATGCCTGTAATCCAAACACTTTGGCAGGCCAAGGAGAGAGGATTGCCTGAGCTCAGGAGTTCCAGACTAGCCTGGGTAACATAATGAGACTGCATCTCTACAATTAAAAAAAAAAAAAAAAAAAAAGCCAGGCATGGTGCCCACCTGTAGTCCCAGCTACTTGGAAGGCTGAGGTGGAAGGATTGCCTGAGCACAGCAGGTCGAGGCTGCAGTGGCCATGATTATGCCACTGTACTCCACTCCAGCCTGGGTGACAGAGTGAGACTCCAACTCAAAAAACAGACAAACAAATAAAATGCTTAAGCCTGGGTTTTAGGTTCTATAAGAGACCTAGTGGAATTTGCTATTATTAAAAACCACCCATAGAAATCTGGGTAAAGGTCAGGTGCCCAGCTTTGAGAAAAAGTTGGAGTTTTAGAGACCAGGAAGCATGCAAAGGCATAGAAAATGTACATTTTAGGCTGAGGTGAGTGGATTGCCTGAGCCTGCGGGTTTGAGACCCGCCTGGGCAACTTGGCGAGATCTCATCTCTACAATAAATCAAAAAATCAGCTGGGTGTGGTAGCGCGCACCTGTAGTTCCAGCTACTTGGAAGGCTGAGGAGGAAGGTTCACCAGAGCCCAGCAGGTCGAGGCTGCGGTGGCCGGGAACGGCCACTGCACTCCAGTCTGGGTGACAGAGTGGGACTCCAACTCAAAAAAAAATAAAGGAAATGTACATTTTGGGGGTCATTTTGTTGAGTGGGTGAAGTGAGGGATTTGGTCTTGATGTTTGGCTGCCCCATTTGTATAGGGGAGCTCAAAGTCAATAATAACCGATTGTAGGTAAGTTGAGAGGGAAACCGCTCAATCTGGGCTGGTCTCATTATCTTCTTCTGTGAGATGGATGGGAGCCCAGATAATGTGAACTGGTAAAGGATGTTGAGAAAGTAAGAACATTTATGAATGTATAAGAGGAACCGGTGAGTGGTTGATATGGTGTTAACTATTTAACCCAGTTTCCTTGTAATGAGTCCTTTTCAGAACACTGGGAGAGTACGTACAGGGATCTCATCCAATCACCCTCAATGTTCTTTATCTGGTCCTGGCAGATAGATCTAGGTGTCTTATTTTTCATAGGGCATTAGTTGGCTCTCTTCTTTGGTGGTTATCACCACTCACTCCCTTGGTGTCTTCTACTTCCTTTGTGCACCTTGCGTAACACTGGGAAGGGAGTTCCATTTTGTCACCAGCTTGTCCTTTTCCTTACTGTGTTCTCCACCAAACTAGTGGAGTTCAAAGTTAAACTGAACCTACTGGAGGTAATTTGGGAGAGCAAGTGTTGAATCTGGGCTGGTCCCTTTTCCATACATGTTCCTATAGCACCCTATACTTCCTCTTTCAGAATAATCATTTCCCTTGTCTTGGACTTTGCTGCCAGTCCTTAGAACAGTGTCTGGTACAGAGTATGTTCTCAAATATTGGTTGCTGGAATAAATGAATGAACCAAATAAATCTTCCATTTTAGGGCTTTATTGTTAACTACCATGGGATCATACAATAAATAAATATGGGCAAGAAAAAATATTCTAAAGTTAGATTACTTTCTAGTCTCTGCCTCTGACTCTCTGAACTAGCTCCCACAAGCTGGTCCTCTTCCCATCCTGGCCCCATCTTCACTCCACAGTTATCTCTTCTCAGTCTGAAGATACCAAGGTATAACCAAGAGTGAAAACTCCAGATAGGCGTCCACAGTTCCCTTTACCTCTATCTTGCCGCATGCATAAATAAATTTGGGCCATTACCTCAGATATACAGGTTCCTCAAGAAACTCTCTTTGAACTATGAGTTAAATAGCTGGTAGCTAAAAAGGTGTTAACCATTAAGTGACATAAGGCTTTTTCTTGGTAATGATTGGAAAGCCTCAGTCTGCATCTTCTCATTTGAAAACAGCAAACTGGACTCCTAGTACTTAAGCTCCATGAAGGCGGGGTTTTTGGTTTGCACACTGCAATACATAACAGCGCTCAGGAGCATGCCTAGCACACATTTGCTCGGGGTGAATACTCACGCCTTCACACCCTGCCTAGAGATCTCTTGTAACTCAGCCTCTAATATTTAGGATTTAGGAGGCCAAAGCTAAAAAAAAAAAAAAAAAAAAAAATCTAAAAGCGTCGCAGCACCACCCACAGGTGAATTCTGCAAAATATGTTGCTTGTCTTGAGGTATGCTTCATCGGGGCAAAACGCATTTCCGCAGACACAAATCGCAAGTTTATTAAGTGCTGTGTGCCCTGGATTCCCAGTCAAGTGAGCCACCAGGCGTCAGAACACACAGGCAGAACATGCGGCAAAGCAAAGCGAGGACAGCTGCAGAGAACCAGTTTCTCCAGGTTACGCCTTCTTTCGTCTATTTCCGCCCCCGCGCCCCCCATCCTAAACAGAAGGGTGGGGCCAGGTTTTTTTCTCACCGGAAAAGGCGGACCGCAGGTGGACCCAGCTTCCGGCATACGGCGGTGCAGGTTCTCCAGTGGTTCTAACGCGAGGCGCGCGACCGGCCGCGAGTTGTCACGGAAGGGAAGGAAGAGGGCGGGCCGGACTCGAGGGGTTGCGCATGCGCAACAGGCCGTCATTGCCGGCCTGGAGCAGAGCGGGCTGCGAGGGTCTTTCCTGTGCGGGCGGGGTTTCCAGCTTTGCGGCGCCTGGGACTAGCCGCCTTCCCGGTAGCAGGCAGGAAGCCGGAAGGAGTTTCTGAGCCTGCGAACCTGTGGCGGAAGTGGAAGAAGAACGTATGTGAGAGAGTCCTCTGCCACATTTAACAGATCACTATACTCGGCTCAGGTTTGAATGTGTGGATTGGAACGAGCCAGTCTTGCGAGCGTTCTTGGGTGTTGGCCGGAAAGGAAAGGCGGGGCCGGCAGAAATTAAAATACGATCCTGCTGCAGTTCTAGCGAATATAATTGATTTATTTTTATGTCTCAGGGTGAGATGGTTGCTAGACCACATTCTGGTGTATATTAGTTTAATCAGATTGCTGTTCTTACAACTATTCTCTGGCAGGAAAAGAAGGGAAGTTGTCAATGAAAAGAATACATTTGGAACCTAGGGTTTTGTCCCAGAGGGCCTTTTGGCGAAATGCTTAGAATTTTGCAACAACTTCCCTGCCTCGTTTCTGCCCCAGACTCTTTAAAATTTGAACCAGAGAACATAATTTGTAAATTTTAGATTAGAAGCCAGAGAGAATATAAGTCTGGCCGTAAGGCCAGAAAGACTCTTGAGACTAAGGGAGATCAAGTCAGTCAGAGGGATCAGGTAGCATTGGTGACCCCATCTTGTCTGGGCGGGCCAGCGTTCCAAAGCAGAGGGAGGGACAAAATACACCTTGGAAGGTGTTGTAAGATTTAACGGGAAGACTGTTGGCTGGTTTTCTGGTATGTCTGTTGTTAATAATTCCTTGCACTGCTTTGTTTCTAGGCCCCTCAAGTGTCTGGAGCTGAAAGATGTGTCCCAGCGAAGGGAACTGTGCTAGCTAAGGAGGCCATGTTTGACATTGCTTCTAGATCTGATGTCAACACCAAGCACTCAGCTGCTGGTGGCAGCTGCTCAGCAGACGCTGGGCATGGGAAAGAGACGCTATCCACCTCGTGCCATCTGCCTTCACCTAGCTGGAGAGGTGCTGGCTGTGGCCAGGGGGCTGAAGCCAGCTCTGCTCTATGATTGCAACTGTGCAGGGGTGTCAGAGCTCCAGAACTATCTGGAGGAACTGCAGGGGCTGGGTTTCCTGACCCTAGGACTTCATATCCTTGAGATTGGACAAGACCGCCTGATTATCAGTCCTGAGCTTGTATGTCAGCACTTGGAGCAGGTGCTGCTTGGTACTGTAGCCTTTGTGGATGTTTCTAGCTCCCAACCTTACCCTTCTGTCTGCTCCCTGGACCAGCTTCAGGACTTGAAGGCTCTCATGATGGAGATCATCGCACATTTGCAGGGGCTGCAGAGGGATTTATCTCTAGCAGTCTCCCATAGCAAGCTTCATTCCTCAGACTGGAATCTCTGTACTGTATTTGGGATCCTCCTCGGCTATCCTGTCCCCTATACCTTTCACCTGAACCAAAGAGATGACAACTGCTTAGCCCTGACTCCACTACGAGTATTCACTGCTCGGATCTCATGGCTGCTAGGTCAACCCTCAGTCCTTTTGTATTCCTTTAGTGTTCCAGAGAGCTTGCTCCCAGCTTTGAGGGACATTCTAAACATCTGGGAGAAGGACCTCAGAACCCGATTTAGGACTCAGAATGACTTTGCTGACCTCAGCATCTCCTCTGAGATAGTCACGCTGCCGGCTGTGGTCCTCTGACATTAACTCTCCTCCCATGTAGAAGGTACTCAGTAAATGATCATCTCTAGTTTGGGAATAGCAAATAGGAATCATCTCAAGTGCCAATTCCAAGCATCTTTAGAACGCTAGCAGAGAATGCTATAATCAATTGGCCACATATGAAAAGGGCATGGGAATAGGTGATGGTGGTAGTGGGAGCATTGGTAGTACATATTTGCCATTTCTGTACTAAGAAGTCCTCTTGACAGAGATATCTTCATTTTTCACTAGATAAGATGTAGAAGTAAAGAGATGGCAGTGTACAAGCAGAGTGGTGGAGGACAAGCAGAATACAATTGTATGGTAACCTTGTAAATATAACCTGCCCTATGTGGGTGTTGTCTGCCAGGAGTGTAGACTGTGGGCTTTCCTGCATGCCTGTATACCTCCAACTGAATTTGACTAAACAGAGTAGACCTCCAGTGCACTTAAATGATGTGATACTTGTGATGTGATACGTCATTCAGGAATAAACCAAGAGTTCTGAGGAATAGTCTGGTCAAGTGAAGTTTATTTACAATAAGTTAAAAAAGAGCAAAAAAGTCAGAAATCCCATTCAATTGAGGGAGAACCTAGATTGTAAAGTGCCCAGACCTTCTGAGTTTTTCATTGAGTTACTTCTGATTTTTCACCCAAGGCAGCTATCACAAATTATTCAGATCATCAGCTTGTCTTTGTTGGCTAGGAACACTGCCAGTGCTGCAGCAATCACCACCATCAGCATCAGGAGCCATCGGCCACCTTGCCCCTGGGCAGAGGGAGGAGGAGACAGGAGAAAGTGGCCATGAATTGGTTGGAGAAGATAAAGGCAGAAGTAATCTTCCTCTAGCCCTGTGGAAAACTCTGGGTTGGTGGTGGAGAAAAAGCTTTTTACTCCACTGTTTCTTCCACCTTCTCTCATTTCTCTTGGGATACAACCACACAACCACATCACCAATGGTCCTTAGCCAGGGAATCATATCCAGCAGCGACCAGATATGTGAATGCTGATGTGGATAATCAAGGGTGGAAAATAAGAAAATTATATTCTCTGTTCATATGCCTCATGCTATTGCTCTTCTACTGTCCTTGCCCCCATGCTTAAAATATGCTAAAAGAACACCCTTTCATACTTGACTCTCTGGGCTTGAGAGTTCCATGAAAGTTGGACTTTGATGCACAAATCAGTGTTTCTTTTCATAGTTGCTGTAATGTCAGTGTAGTATAAACCAAGTGGAGTGGGACAGGCTGGCCAGATGTTGGCATGGGCTGATAAGTTTTATCTGTAGACTTGGCTAAAGAAGGAATTGTCCCACCATCATCTAGGGCTGTATGGGAGGATAGAATCTCTTACTGTGGGAGGTGGCTGCTGTCTCTGGTTCAGCTCTTCTCGACAGTACTGCAGCTTACGCAGGCAGGAGAGATACTCATCACTGAGGTTGTCTAACTCTGAATGCAGTTTTCTGTACTGGGGAGAATATCACCAAGTTCATCATCATTACTTCTGTCTAGGACAGAGCCCAGGTAGGGGAGACTGCCCTGTTTAAGTTACCCCTTCACTTATTTGGATTTTTTTTACCACCATCCTCCCTTCCCAGTCTTTCTCAGAGATCTGAGTTTGTCTTTTGACTATCTCAACTAGTTTTTCTGGAATGTGTTCATGTAAATGATTTGTTATAATGCATATTATAATAATACATTTTATACATGTAAGTTCTTTGCTGTCACAGTGTATGTGCAAGTGTTTTGCAAATGCGGGACACCAAAAAATTAAGTTCTTAAAGCACAAAAGATCTAGAAGTGACCTTACTACAAGTCTCTTTCCCAAGAGCTAGTTGCACATGCATACTTACAGGAATATATATATTTGTGAATATGTAGAAAGGAAGAATTTTACTATTTAAAAGATGCTCTATAAAGCTTTAAGATACTCAATGTGGGACACTTGTGAAATTATTTTTATTAAATGTATTTGAGTTTAGGTCAACTTTCAAAAAGGTAATTATTTTAAAAACCTTGAATAGTAGTTGGTATAAATATGAAAGGGAAAAGATTGACAAGTCAATCCAAAAGGAAAGACATTTTATCAGGCAAGTGAATACCTGTGGGCTTCCAATGAGTTTAAATTTTGAAATCCCTGGTCTTTGGATGCCGCCCAGGTTTCCCTCACTAACCGAGGTCTCCCTCTCACCTCCTTTTCCTTGGCCTGGAGCTGCAAAGTCTTCTTTTGCAGCTCATCTCTGAGAGCCCAGTCTTTCTCCGACCCTGTACTCTCAGGCTCCACTTCATTATGGGAGGGCTTTGGACTCCACACTGGCAAAGCTTGATCTGAAAAAGCAGCCAGATTCTCAGTGATAGCGAGGCCCACACCTCAGAGGAAGGGACCTATCAGTGAGAACCCGTAGGAGTGGGCAGAGGGTAGGGAGCAAGGGAGAACCTACTCTTGGCTAGACTGAATGGAATGGAATTCTCTGACATAAAGCACTTCCATCTGTACCCTGCTCAGCCTGGACATACAACTGGAGTTTGGGCTCCTTGAGGGCATGGTTGGCATCCTACTTTTCTTTGTTATCCCCACTCTTGTCTAATGCTAGATACTTTGAGTGAATTAATTGAATTTCCTTGGTTGCATGTCACATCCTTTCTAGTTTGTTGGATGCTTTTCCCATATGTTGTCATTTCAAAGTTTTGAAAATGTACTAAAATTGATCTTCATGTGGTGAAGGTGGTTTTCACTCACCTTGCAGTCTTAGCCTTTGTGAAAAGAGCACTGGACTAGGAGTCAGAAATTCTAGATGGTTGTCTTAGCTCTATCCTTACTTTGTGTGACCATAAGCCTTCATTTTTCTTATCCATACTACGTGGGCATAATAATTTGTGTCTTCTATATTATATTATACTCAGTGATTGTGAGGAGAAAACTAAAGCACATGTGTAGTGTATAAGTAAGGAGCTACTGTCCTCTCTTTATACTTGTACATGATGAATTCTCAGGAAGCTTGGGTAGCAGACTCTTTATGTCCAGGAATGTGGTGACTCTTGTGTGCTACATGACTTGGGGCTGGGGAGTTAGATGTCATTTGGAAAATAATGTGTAAAAATTGACATGAAATCCTGAGTTCAAAATCAATTTATTGAAATACTCAACACACACATATGCTTTCAGAGAGAATAGAAATCTTTTTTCACCATTTATATACCTCAGGATAGAAGGTTAAATAGTTGAAGTGTTCTCAGAATCAATGATCAGTCCTTAAGAAGCTGCCCTACATTCCTGACTTAACAAACTCCCAGAACTGAGTGAGACTGTAAAAGGTCATGTAGTCTATCCTTACTGCCTCTAGGCAGACAAGGAAGGAGCAATTAATTAGAATTTGTGGTAGTAAATTTGCTGACCTTTCTTTGTTAAGAGTTTCTCTTGTTCTTGAAGCTGTAAGGATTGATTCTGAAGCAGACCTGTTGGAAAACACAAGGAACTTGTCTATGCTAGCATATGTATCATAAAGTTCTTTTCAGAACTTTGCTTAGAACCATAATTATTAAAGATGTTTCCATCTGCTGTGTTTTGAATTTTACCCCCCCCCAACAAATTGATATGTTGAAGTCCTAACCTCCAGTAACTCAGGTTGTGACTTTAACTGGAGATAGATGCCTTACAGAGGTTTTCAAGTTAAAATGAGGTCATAAAGGGGGGCCTCAATCTAATATGACTGGTATCCTTATAAGAAGAGGAAATTTGGACACTGATAAGTTCATGGGAAAGGTGGTGGGAAGAGACACAGAGAGAAGACAGCCATCTACAAAGCCAAGGAAAGAGGCCTGGAATAGCTCCTTCCCTAAAAGCCCTCAAAAATAAAGCCTTCCCTAAAAGCCCTCCTGCCACCTTGATTTTGGACTTTTAGTCTTCAGAACTGTGAGACAATACAGTTTTTTCTTTAAGACACTTAGTCTGTGGTACTTTGCTATAAATATACCATCCTTATATCTCCTCAACCATATCTTTATCTTCAAGTCTCTGCTTAAATATTACCTTAGAAGAAAGGCTTTCCCAGATGGCACTATATAAAATAGCAACTATTTTCTCTTTAACCTGCTTTATTTTTCTCCATAGCATTTATTACAACCTTACATATATCTATCTGTCTATAGAAACTCCATACTGGACTGTAGAGCTTACTTAAAATGCAAGATTCATGTGTTAAGGAACTTTCAGTTTTATTCATTACTATATCCTCAGTCTGTAGAGTGTCTGGTACTTGGGGGCACAATGAATTTGTATTGAATAAATAAAGGCATAGTTTTGAAGTGTCTTCCTGCCCATCCATCTTCTGCCTTGTAAGAGCGCAATATCTGCTGGTATTCTCTCTTTCCCCTGTGGTTGCATAGCTCTTTTAATATTCATTACTATTTGCATGACACATCTCTGTCAGGTGTCAGAGGTGGTGGACAACCCGCAAGAGGTATTAATTGAGTCATGTTCTCCAGCTTTTTAGAAATTATCTGCTTTTCTTCTGAAAAGTCCCTTCTCCTCTTGGCCCAATATATAGTTTTGAATTGGGCTGAGGAATATGTAATATAAACTTATTTTTTAAACCATTTCCAGTGACAAAAGTCTATGTGTATATTCATAGGTCATATTCATTAGCAAAAGTTAGAATGCAGAAAATAAGAATTATCTTAGAAAACAATACTTTTTAAAATCTGCAATTCTAGGGGAAATATAAGTAGTTATCATTGGCAAGGAAGGAAAAAAGTAGAAAAAAAGAACAAAGGCTAATACGTATATAATTTGCAAAAAGTTAAGTCCTCGTTTCACAAGAAGAGGGTCTGAAAATGCACAGAGGTAGAGGATATGCCAAAGACTGGACCCCTCAATTCCTTCTCTGGATGCCTTTTATGGGCCAGGAGCCCCAGGAACACCAAAACAAACAAACAAACAAACAAACAAAAAACTCCTATGCTACTTTGAGAATCTGGAAAGGGAACTTACTCTGCAACTGCTGGATGCCTTTTATGGGCCAGGAGCCCCAGGAACACCAAAAAAAAAAAAAAAACCAACAAAAAACTCCTGTGCTACTTTGAGATCTGGAAAGAGAACTTACTCTGCAACTGCTGTACTCTGGTCATCAGGGCGAATTTCTCCTTCTCTGACCTTTTTAGTTCATCTGAAAATGAAATAATGCAACCAAATAGAAGAACCCAAGACTTAACTCGATACCTGAGGATGGAAATTAGTAATAGATATTGTCTTGTCTCTGACCTCTAATGTGTCAAATGGCAGTTGCTCTATCTTCTACTTGTCCCAGTTCTGAAGAGGTAAAGCAGAAGCTGAGTACCTCCGATTTCATGCATCAACAATGTTGGACTGAATTAAGGATTATATTTACACAATCTGGTCCTCAGCTGACACAGAGGCTATGACTGGGAGGCCTTTACTATGCCTTGTGTTTCAACTGACCTTTCCCTTTCAGATTGGGAATGTGGCCTTGATGCATGTGACTGATGTGGGAGCAGCTGGCCTAGAGGGGTGGGCTAAAGAGAGAACTCAGACAAGATACTCTAATGAAGCAAAATTAACTTTCAGTCTTGCATTATTAAAACAGCTCTGCGACTTCCTCAAAGTAAAATGAAATCAAAGCCAACAAGCAAACAAATAAAAGGCTGAAGCCTTTCTCTCTACTCAGCTTCCTTTTTCTTAGCTCACTCAGTCATGGCTCCTGTGCTCCTAAGGCCTTCAAGGAGAAGGGTACCTTGTAGGTCTTGGGTATCTGAGCTGCACAGGTCTCTGTCTCCTTGCAGGTGCTCAATCTTTGCCTGCAGTTCCTGGTGCTCGTTCTCCAAGAATCGAAGGGCCTGGTTCATCTGTAAGTCTCTGCTGTCTGCTCCCTGTAATGAGAAGGGGCCGACATAGAAGGAGGTCAGTGCTGGGGTGGAAGTTGGGGTCAGGTCCTGTGGAAGAAGAAAATTATAGCAAATTGTAAAAGGATAGAAGAAGAAAGAATGTTAGGGAAATGGAAAAATAAGGAAGTTTTAAAAAAAATTCTCTTTTGCTCTGCTCTGTTCCTCATATTTATAACAGTACATTAGACTTTTAATATTCACAAGGATTCATGTCTTGACATGTTGGTAAATCACCAAATTAAGGAATACCAAGTCATCACTTTTCTAGATTTTTTTTTTTTAACTTTCTCTTCTTATTCTAGTACTATCAGTTTTTGGGGGTAGGCATTTTTCACAAAATGTCAAGGTTAAAAACCTCACAAAACCTTTATAAGAGCTGCCTTATAGGTGATAGGTAGAAGAGAACAACAAAGGTTGAGATGCAGATATGTTGCAGGGTGACCAGCTAGGTTTACTCCTTTGGTAAGGCTCACACATTCTGTCTCTTATCAAGTGTGTTATTCCAATTCCTGCTTCAGTATCAATTTTTGAGGTGGATCCTCAAAACTCCAATCTAAGTAAGTAAAGTCTATACAAAATAATAGCTAATATTTATTGAGTGCTTTTATGTGCTAGGCACTGTGCTAAGTGTGTTACAGGGTTACTTAATGCAATAATCCTATGATATAGGTCTTTATTACTCCCATTTTATATGAGGAAACTGAGGCTTAGAAGATTAGTTAACTTTTCCAAGGTAACACAGATTGGAAATGATAGAGCCCTGGAGAATGTCAAGGGTCTCCTGTAATTGCTTTAAAAACACATTGGCAGGATGTGTCAGTTAATATGCACCTATAAATACTGTGCCAGTACAGAAAAACCGAAAGCAGAATTTTTTTTTTTTTTTTTTGAGTTGGAGTCTCATCCCATTGCCCAGGCTGGAGTGCAGTGGCATGCTCACAGCCACCCCAGCATCGACTTGCTGGGCTCAGGCGATCCTTCCACCTCAGCCTTCCAAGCAGCCGGAACCACAGGTGGCTAATTTTTTTTTATTTGTTGTAGAGACAAGGCCTTGCCATATTGTCTAGGCTGTCCTCCAACCTGTGGGCTCAGGCAGTTCTCTCACCTTGGCCTCCCAAAGTGCTGGGATTACAGACTTGAGCCACCGCGCCTGGCCAGTAGTGTGCAATTCTGAACTGGATGCTCTACTGGGATGGAGTTTGGAGAGTGGGTTGGGGTAAGGCATTCATAGGCTGATTAATATCCCAGCCCAGCTCTTTGGATTTCTGGGATGGAGTTTGGAGAGTGGGTTGGGGTGAGACATTCATAGGCTGATTAATATCCCAGCCCAGCTCTTTGGATTTGGATGGTGTCATTCCAATAAAGGCATAATTCATTTGCATGAGCAGTGCAGACATCCTTGCTAACTTCCAAATTAGATTGCAGAGCCAAAACAGCAAGTCTTGTACAAAGTGGGCAGTGAGTGATGAACTGAAAGCCAAATGCTCTCAGCTGCCTCTGGGGCCTCCAGTCCAGGAGCAGCTTCTCTCATCACCACCCCTCTTCCCCATGCCCTGCCTCCTTTCCCCCACCCTAATGCCGTACCTGCAGTTTGGACTGAAGCACATGGAGTTGGCTCTCCAACTCTCGGTGCTGGGTCCCCAGGGTACGCCAGTCTTCTTTCAGAGCCTCATACTGGTTCCTCCACTCTTCACACTTCTGTTCTGCCAGGGCCAAGGACCGCTAAAGGAGATCAGAGAGGAGGGGGTTCCAGGGAGTTATGCAGCTGGCTCTCCTTTGCCCCAGAGGTGCCCTGGGGTCCCCAGCCACAAGAACTATGCAGTATCCCCATACCTGCGTGCTCTGCAGTTGCTGTTCTGCATTCATTTTCTCCTCCAGCACTTTCTGCAGTGATTCCTTGGCCTTCTGCTCATAGCTGTTTTTCTGCTCTTCCATCTTCAGTAGCACCTTTTTTATTCCCCAAGGGGGGTATTTCTGTAAATTTGATGCAGTTTGACAAATACACATTGAGCTTCTATATGCCAAGCTGGCATACAGAAAATTAATTAGTCCCTGGCCCCAGGACAGGGAGACCAGTGATCTGGTGGGCCTTTTCTTTTCAGCTAGAACTAGCAGGGAGAGGCTCAGGCAGTGTGAGCGATGAGTGGGGTGGGGGTATGGGTGAATAAACAGTGCTCTAGGCTTGCTGAGCGTTGTACCCTAGGCATTCCACAGGCTCTTGAAATCTAACATGTCCACACAGAGCTCATCTTCCTAAACTTGCTCCTTTCTCCTGGGCTTCCCATCTCAGTGACCAGTATCATCACCCATCCAGGTTCCCAAGCCCTAAACCAGGGAGTCAGCCTTAATTTCTCTCTTGTTTTCTTCCAATAATTGGTTAGTCATTGAGCTTTTTCAATGTCCTTAACACCTCATACCTGTCTCCTTTCTGTCCCTAATGCTACTTCCTCAGATCAGGCTCTAATAACATTATTATATGGATTTGTCCTCCTATCTTCAAGCCTTGCCTCCCTTCAAGCCCTTTTCAGTCCTGCAGTTAAAGCATTCTTTCTAAAATGCACATCTGCTCATGCCATTCCCTGTGTAAATCTGTCCATGGATTTTCTCAGTGTCCCAAGAATCATATCCAAACTCCTTGGCATGGCTCCTACTTATAAGCCCAAACTTTCATCCCCTGCTGCCTCTACTTAAGCTGCACTGCTTGCAGATCCTCTAAAGACTGAGCTTTTTGGCCTCTGCCTTTACCCATATCACTTCTGTCTAGAGCTGATTAACCTCTTTCATACACAAGATTCAGCCCAAGTATCATCAGTTCTGATAAATCTTGTCGAACTATCCCCATGCCCCAACTTCTTATGGATTAGGTAACTTTTCTTGGTATTCATAGTGTTAATGTATGCCTCCATTGCTCCACTCTATTGACTCATCTGTCTTCCTTAGTGGAGTATAAACTTCAGGGCAAGGAGCATGCTTCTTTTTTTTTAAAACAAAATCTTTGTAGCATTCCTGCAATCCCTAGTGATTTCAATTAATGTTTTAAAATTAATATATTTGCATTTTGAAATTTTTCCTGGCTTCAGGATTAAGAAAGAGACACAAGAAAACATTGCAACTTCACTGGGGGTCTTGCCCTCCCCATGTCTTTCATTTTTGTGCCCTGTGCTTTTTGAGAAGGCAGGCAGCTTTTACTGTCAGCTCTGGACTCCTTAGGTGAGCAGTAGTCCAGATGACAACAATTTAGGGAACTATATGAAATCTTTTCATGTAGCTTTGGAATTGTCTGAAAATTTGGATTTAAATATGAAGGGTCTTATATTTGGGGAATTTTCATTAAAACAGATCCTGGAGTTACTTGGTTGAGGTCATATGTGGGGGACGTTCCAGTTTTTGAACTTAACCAGACTGGTCACTCGTTAAGTCTTATCTCCCATTGAAGATGAATAGACTAGCATTCTGGATTATATTTTAGTCTCTTATAAGATTGGTTGGCATTATTTAGTTCACAAGAGCCTGACAAAGTAGGTCATACTCAAAAAAATAAAAGTTGTGGACCAGGAAACCTAATACAATATAATCTCTGCCTGCTCCACCCCATTTTGTTATTTGGCATCTCCCCATCTGTCAGGGATTCATTGCTTCTCAAATATGAAAGCTGATTTCTTTCTATCTCTTGTAAACTAAGATTAGGCCAGTCAAGAGACTACAAGCTGGATAACCATGTTAGAGAAGAGCCAAGAGTCATAGTATTTTACTTTTTTCCAGGGATTGCTAGAAAACAAGATAAAGTTGCCCATGGAGTGAAAATCATTTTGCAAGAATTCATTGTAACATCTAACTCATCTGTTCAAAGATTGGGACCTGTTAAGTCTGTCTGGGTGGTATGAATTTTTACCAGGAATCTTTTCTTACAATTTCAGCTATTTTCAGTGTTCCCCTGGGGCTGACAAAGTGGTTAGTGCTGGGATTTTTTTCCCCCCCAGGTCACAAAGAAAAGAATACTGGGAGAAAGGAAGAGGAGGATGGAGATAATGATATGGTGAATTAGGGACTAAAGTGAAAATGGCCAAGCCAGAACCGGGTAAGTAGGAATGGGTGTGTTAATCTCATGGCAGTTTTAGGAAGTAGGATTGAGGCTCAAGCATTCTTCTCATTTACTTCTAGATTCCCAAGCTGGAAGTGTCCTTCAGAATGCTTACCTGGGTACAGGTGTACAGCTGGTATTCTAGGGATCTCACTTTGCACTTCAGTTTGTCTTCATTAAGCTGTCTCTGGAGCAAATGGGATGAGTTAGTGAGGTTGGGCCAAAATATAGTCTGCAAAGAGTTTTACTCTATCTTCCCAACCTACTGCCCAGACTTGGTTGATGGTCAAACACTAAACTCTTTCAGAAGGTAGGCAGGAGCAAAGATGATGAAGGATATTGAATAGAAGAGGATCTCTCCTCTTTGTCTGAACTAGGACAAGAAAGAATCAGACTGCCCCCTCCCCAAGTCCTTTTTTTTTTTTTAATCTTGAATTTCTCAAATGGCTCAGGGTGTTATATCAGAGGGTACTGGAAGGGATAGATTCTAAGCTGTTCTTTTCTCTCATCACCTCCTGCTCCTCACATCCTCTCAGTCTTTTACAAGGATTTTACCCCTACAGTATAGGCCAGCAAGGCTAAAGGGGTCTCCTCTCTCAGGGAGAATATGTATTCCTTCCCTTACCCCGGTTATGGGCTGAGATGTATCTATTCAAAATTCCTGTGTTGAAGTCCTAAACTCCAAGTACCTCAGAATGTGACCATATTTGGATAGGGTCTTCAAAGAGGTAATTAAGTTAAAATGAGGTAATTAGGGCAGGCCCTAATACAATATGACAGGTACCCTTCTGAAAAGAGGAGTTCAGGACACTGAGGGAAGACCACACAAAGACACAGAGAGAAAGTGACAACCTGCAAGCCAAGGAGAGAGACCACAGGAGAAACTAACCCCGCTGATATCTTGATCTCAAACTTTTAGTCTCCAGAACTGTGAGACAATAAATTCTGCTGTTGAAGCCCCTCTGACTGTGGTATGTTGTTACAGCAACCCTAGCAGATTAATATACTCCCCTTCCTGACACACACACACACACACACACACACACACACACACACACTAGACTTATGATGAGAAAAATCTTTGGGAAAGCAAGAAATGGACAGAGAGATATTAAAGCAGAGTGTGAGCAGCAAGGGGTATAAGGAGTTTCCCAGAAAGTCACATTCTATTTATTCATAAGCTGGGTCTGTCTAATGGCATTGTAGGCATTCCAAAAAGAACGCTAATCTCAAGGGCAACAGGGGATTGACCAGTGTGAAAGGCCAATCTGTTTCGCAGTTTTTCAGTATTTCAGCTGAGTAGCCAACTTCCTTGCCACTTTGTCATTCCCTCTACTTGTAGACTTGTCCCTTTTCTCAAGTAGGTGTTTTGTTCTTCCAGCCTTGAGTTTTGTTTAAGGTGTGTATTGGGATGGGGGAGAGGGGTGCCATCTGTGAGAGCAAGTTTTCCACAGAAAGGATCATGGGTCCCTTTAGCAGCAGTCTGTAGCTTTTTTTCCAGCCAGGCCATGTGGGACACTTGTGAGGTGAGGTCTAGAAATTTTGCGTGTCTTCAGGCTTGAGATGCCAGGCTTGAAATAGTCTGGACATTTTCAACCCTCATGATGTTTCCGATCTATAATGACCTGGGGGCAGAGAAGGGAGGACTCTGTTTTGAGGTTTATCTACCTCAGTGAGTTTCAGGGTGCCTGGGGGAGGCAGGAAGTGGTATCTCACAGCTCCTGTTTTGATCTTGTTTAGCTAATTCTTCTAACCATGGGAGCCAGGGGCACCCCCACCCTTTCTGCTTCCTGTGTTACTCAGCTGGGGCTTGAAAAAGCAAAACGCTTTGCCAAGAATAATTTTTAAAAGTGCCTCCTGTTATTAATGTTTTTCCTAACATTTCATGTGTGAGAGAGCTGAGAATCAGGGATTTGGCATCTGCAATAACCCACAGGGCTTTGAGACAGATAAAAAAGATGGACAAAGACATCCACTGTTTGAACTTTGAAGTAACTGGTAAAATGGCTGCATTCCCAAGTTGCCTGTTTGTTGTCAGGCCTCAGGTCGTGAAATCAACGGGCTCCACAATCAACTCCCCTGGTTCAGATCTTCTGACTTCTTGCATTTTCCTTTACCCAAACTCTACAATGAAGAATGCAATCAAACTTAACAAGTGTATGGTTTATCTTGCTATATTTTGGGACCAAAACAGGCCCAAGGCAATATTCTTAACTTTTCCCAGTCTCCTACACCTTTTTGGGTGTCTCTCTCTCCCTATTACATAGTATGGCTTTAATCCAATATTTTGCCTCTTCCAACTGTTTTTGTATATTAGCCTAACCCCAGATTACTTTTCCATTCATGTTGCAATAGTAGACAACTCACTGGTGGGGATGAGGGGCCACCCAAGTCTAGGGCTTGAATAAAATCTCTTTTCCACAACTCTGCTTTCCTGGACTCCCTAAGGCAGTCAGGAAAGTTGCAGTCAAGTTGTTGCAAATGGGGCATGTAGTTTCCTGGTCTGAGCCCCAGGCCTCCCCACACTGAAGCGCAGTGTTACAGTATATGGGAAAAAGCACTTTTTACAGGCCTATTTCTGACCTTCTAGGCAGGTATACCCCGGGAGCCTAGGGCTCAGAGGGCACAGTCACCCCAGTGGAAAGGGAGCAAGGTGGAGGCCATACACACCTGGTGCTGGTCTGAGGGCTTCAGCTCCTGCTTCTGCTTGGTTTTCCCCTGCTTCTGATCTGTTCTCCAGAAACACCACCACCACCTCACTGCAGTAGCACCAGCCCACAGCTCATCTCTCTGCTCTAATAGAGTTGCTTAGGGCTTGCAGCCAATCCCCCACTGCCCTGTCATCTCAAGATCTCAGTTCCACAAAACCCAAGTCTGCTGTGCTGCTGTTTTTGTATTGCACAATGTTGAGAGTTCACTTTCTCTACTGGCTGAACTGTTTCTACCCTGAAGAAGCCTCAGTGGTGGCCCAGGGCCTGTGGTATTCCAAAGGCCCAGAGTCAGTTTAGAAGTAGAACTAATGGAGGAAGCAGATTTTAGGGGTTTTACTAGAAAGTTTGTGGTAAGCGTCTTAGCATATGAAGTTGGAGATTCAAATCATGGAGGTCAAATGGAAAAAATTAATATCTGAACCAGTTCTGGACACATTCTTCCAGTTATTTTTCCCAAATACCATAGACTGGGGCTGTCCTCTTATTGAAGTTGAGGCTCTCTATCCATGGAGGGGATAGAGAGTTGAATTGCCTTGTCTTGGGGAAAGCAAGAGCTCTCAACTAAAAAAGTTTGAGACTGTTGTTCTTAAAAATCAGAAGCTGAGGGGGTTAGTGAGGAGGAGGAAGAAAAGAAGGGTGAGGATTGGGAGAGGTGAGAATAAGAAAGGAGGGAGAAAACCACAACCAGAGGAACTTCTGCTCTTGGGCTGGAGCATGGGGTAAGACTCCTCCTTGAAGACTACCTTAGAAATGTTTCTTAACAGTCGGGCATGGTGACTTGTGCCTGTAATCCAAGCACTTTGGGAGGCTGAGACGAGAGGATTGCCTGAGCCCAGGAGTTTGAGACCAGCTTGGGCAATGTTGCGAATGTTGTCTCACAATAAAATAAAAAAATTAGCCAGGCATGATGGCGTGCACTTGTAGTCTCAGTTACTTGGAAGGCTGAGGCAGAAGGATTGAGGCTGCGGTAGACGTGATCATGAGCCCAGCAGATTGAGGCTGCGGTAGACGTGATCATGCTACTGCACTTCAGCCTGGGCAACAGAGACTCTGACTCAAAAAGAAAAAAAAGAAAAAAAGAAATGTCTCTTAATGTATCCTTCTCATTGCCACCAAGCTTGCTATGATTTAAGCTCTGATTGTGTGATATTATAAGAGTCTTCACTTTTCCCACCTCTGCTTGGAGCCGGAATCCTCACTGTTAAAGAATCTTTAAAGACACAGATCTGAGCGTTCAGTTTCAATCCAGTTCCACAGATAGTGATTGAGTTCCTTCTAAGGATGGGCCAGATATTGCTAAGTGTAGGACTTTAAACCCCAGTAAGACATAGTACCATTTCTACTTATTGCCTATAGCAGTGTTTCTCAAACTGGATAGCATGCATTCTAATGGACATCTGATAATATGGTTTTCTTTTCTTTTTTTTTTTTAAGAGACAGGATCTCACTCTGTTGCCCAGGTTGGAGTGCAGTGGTGCTCATAGCTCTCTGCAGCTTTAAACTCGGGCTCAAGTGATTATCCTGCCGTACCTCCTGAGTAGCTGGGACTACAGGCATGCATCACCACACCTGGCTAATTTTTAAATTTTATTTTATATAGACTGGGTCTTGCTATGTTGCCCAGGCTGATGCTGAACTGTCATCAAGTGACTCTCCCTCCTTGGCCTCCCAAAATGCTAGGATTTCAGGTGTGAGCCACCTTACCCAGCCCATGGCTTTCTTTTAAAAAGGGGTTCATACATGATTCAAGTTTGAGATCCCCTGTTCAACAGAAAAATTTTAAGTACCATAATTCTAGGGAGCTGTCTGAGGCCCTTCCTTTTGTATTACTCTGACATGATCCCTTCATTTCAGGCACACTCTGCTAAACCCAACGCTTTGTCATATCCAGGCCTGTAAACATTCTGATTTCTCTACTTTAAATGTCCTTCTCCTTTCTGCTTTACCCCCCATCATCACACCTATTCTGCACTGGTAAACTCCTACTCATCCTTCAAGATCCAGCTAAAATGGACTCTTTCCTTTAGAACCTTCCCTATTCCATTTTAGGCAGCATAATTGCTCCTCTTTTTCCTGTGTCACTTCGTATACACTGTTGTTATAACCTTATTACATTGCTTTGGAATTACTTATTACGTCTCTCTCTTTATGGCTGGAATATGAGCTCCTCAAAGCAAAGCCTCTATTTCTTTTTGTGCTCTAACACAGGGCCCAGCACAGCATTGGAACTTCTCAAATGTCTGTCTAATAAATGAGTGAGACGATCTCAATTTAGTTCAGCACCGGAAACCACCTGGCATACACAGCTGTCTGCCCCAGGCTCCTACTCTGCCAGTGAAAATGACTTCTTTAACAATCAGGAGCCTTGACTGTAGATTCCAAAGTCCAGATATAGTGTCTGAGGAGGGAGGGCTGAGCTAGGAAATCCTTCGTATATCACTGCACTCTCTCAGTTTTGTTCCACACATTCCCATCATCTTTGTCTCAGCACAAGCCATCTTCGAGGTAGGGTGTTGTCACAGAGACCTATAAAGTTGTGTGCTCTGTCTGGTTGCACCTGGGCTTTCTGCTTCATTGGTGTCAAACTGCTTATGGCTCCCTGAACATACTAATCTAGGGGTTTCAATATGGAGATTCTGAGGAACCCTGGGAATCCTCAAGACACTTTCAAGGGATCTGGAAGGTCCTCTCTTTTCTAACTACATATCTGTGTGAGACTGAATTTTCTTCATTCTCTTTAACCAAAGAATGTTTTGCAACAAGTTGGATGAAGAAGCAAATATGAAAATCAATCTGTCTTTTGTTCAGCCAGACATTAAGAGATTTGCAAAAGTGTAAAGCAATGCCATTCCTCTCACTATTTTTTGTTTTTGAAAATATTATTTTCATAAAATATGTAATTTAGGTTGGCATGTAATGATTCACTATTGTTACTTTAAAATTAATAATTATTTCTAAATTTCTGTTTTCATTTTGAATATGGTAAATATAACAATTTCATAGGGATTTTCAATAATTAAAAAATAGTATAAAGGAATCTTAAAATAATAAAGTTGAAAAACCATTGCACTAGACTATACCATGCCTCTAGATCTTTGCCAGCACTGTATCTTGCACCTAGAATACTATACCTGTTTCCACATTTGTCTGGCAAGTGCTATTTATTAACTATAAATAATCCTCTGGCTCTCCTCTTCTCTGGAGTTGCTCATTCCTTCTTGTATTTTACTATACAAAACATTTTTTCATCTTTGTATTTTTTAGACATCTGTCTCCCTTTAAAAAAATCATGAACTTTCTAAAAGCAAGAACCCTGCCTAAGTAATCTCATTATTTCCAGTGCTAGTCCAGTGCTTGAATTTTAGTTCTGGTTCTGCCACTAGCTAGCTGAATGACTTTCAGCAAGTTACTTGACTTCTCTGAGATAATTTTCTCATAGGCAAAATGAGAGAAATAGACCAGATCATCTATAAAACTCTTTCTTACTCCGACATTCATGTTTGGGCTTTTACTTTATTAGTAATATAAACTATATTGGGATCTTCTTTATTTTCTCCCAATAAATTAAAAAATGAGAATTCTTGCCACTTTTGGCTTTGGATCTTTCCTGGATTTATAGCAGTGTGACCCCCTGGTGACGACTGGTACATTTACTGTGACTTGCATAACCTCTAGGTATAAGCATCGTTTCCCCCATCTTCTACCTCTTTCCATCTCACTTTTTCAATAGTGAGAAAACCCCATTCTCTTACTGTGATGAAAAATAAGGAAAATAAGATAGGAACACATAGAAGCCCATGAGTTTTGTTCAGACAAAGATTTCATTTCCTTACCTTGCAAGAGCTATCAAAGGCCCGGAACACAGTGGACAGTAGGTCTTGTAGAACCTCCATTTTCTGTTTTAGAATAAACTCCCTTTGTAGGGCTTCCTGGGGATAAAATGCAAGAGGGTAAGATTGGAAAAGGAGAGAGATAGATGGAGAAACTGAGGGGAGAGGCCACATGCCACTTACTTTGAGGTACTGGGAAAGCTGGATGATTTCCTAGAGGGAAAGAAAAAGAGAATTTAAAAAAAACCTCTAGGTCCCTGAAATCCTGGAACATGAAGCTAGAGCATGGGTTGGCTTGTATAGAGCAAACTTCTTCTGCCTTGGTCCTGACAGGGTCCCTCTAGGCCTCATGTCTATGCTCAGTGCCCCCTTGCCATCCAGGAAGAAGATAACCCTCCATCCCAGCTGAGTTTATCGTAAAATTCCAGAATGTCAGGGATTAAATACTGTCTGATTCAACCTCTTCAAAGTGAGGATCTTCTTACCTCATCCAGAACTGCAACTCCATAACTGGGAAGAGAAGAAATAAAAAAACATGATAATGGACCAAAGAATCAAAGAAGTCAGGAGGCAATCAGTTGATTCCTTCTGGGATCCCTTCTGAAGAGCCAGTAGGATAGGAAAGTGCTTTCTCTTTCTTAATTAAGGTGAACATAGAAACTCATTGTGTTATTTCTCCACCAGCTGGGTGGAGGCATTCAACGCAAACCTTAGAAGAAAGGAATGGATGGGATGTGAAGAGGTTAGGGATAGGAACATGAAAGCAACTCACTTGGTTTGCTGACTAGCATCATTCTTAATTGTTGGCCATGCTTCTTCTGCTGTTGTCTGAGTACCTGAGAGATGGAGAATAAGGTGCTTCAGAACCCATGGGGGAGGGGGAAAGTGGAGGAAATGGGGAGAGACAGGGATTCTCCATTGCCAGTGAACTGGGACTGCTGTGGCAGGATTCTCTGCAGGTCCCATGAGTGAGGAAGGCTCTGTTCTTACCACGGTGGTGTTTGGGTGGCTTTTTGATGGGAGAATCCTGTCGAGGAAGGTCCTGAGCCTGAGAGGAGAGGTGGTCAGCCACATCCTTCTGAATGCCTGAGAGAAGAGGATGCTGGGCTGGAAAGGTCTCAGAGCTGATTCCTGCCACCTGGAAGGCAAGTGGGGAATGCTGAAAACCACTGCCTAGAGCTTGTAAGATTTGGAAGATTCTCCTGATAATTGCAGAAAGATGAACCAATGAGCATATTTACTATGGACTGAATGTTTGTGTTCCCTCAAAATTTGTATATGAAATCCTAACTCCCAATTTGGTATTAGGAGGTGGAGCCTTTGGGAAGTAATTAGGTCAGAAGGTGGAGCCCTCATTAATAGGATTAGTGCCTTTATAAGAAGAAACATGAGAGAGCTTGCTTTCTCTCTCTGCTCTCTGCCATGTGAGGAAACAATGAAAAAAAGCTCATCTGCACAGCAGGAAGAGAATTCTCATCAGATATCAGATCTGCTAGAGTCTTGATCTTGGACTTCTAACTTCCCGAATTGTAAGAATTAAATTTCTGTTTAAGCCACCCAGTCTATGGTAATTTGTTATAGCTGTCCAAATGGACTAAGACAACATTTCAGGTCCAGAAAACCAAAGTAACCCACTCAAGCCTTCAAAGCCACAAGGCTACTCCTGCTTCTCCCATCCTTGTGTTGGCTGGTCCCCCTCAGGGAAGGCAGATGGGGAGCTGCACTTCTCTCCAATTTTTCTCTCTAGAATCTCTGATCTACCTTGTTTGGTTACAGCCACTTACATAGCCAACACAGTGATATGGAAAAATAACTGATCTGAGTGAGGAGTGAGGGAACCTGGGTCTAGATCTTGCCTTTTCTAGGTTTCAGCCCACTGTCTATGCAGTGAGCAGTTTGGAACAGGTGATCCCTAAGGTCTTTCCATATTCTAGGGACAGCTTCCTTCCTCTTAGTAATAGTTGGAAAATTGTTGAGCTTTTTGTGAAGAGAAGGTAAAGCAGGAAGTTTTAGGGATGGGTGTAGTAGTAGTGGTCACAAAGTAGTCTGCTCTTTTATATTTTATTTTTACAAACTCAAAAAGTCTATGTTGGTAACATAACACTAAAAAGCCAAGACATGCTTGTAGTATCCAATCAGGTGGACTAACTCAGACTTAATAAAACCTTAACTAGCTGGTAGGCAGAGGTGGAGTTCTTTAGTTAACTGTATTTTTTGTTCTTTTTCTCCTGCATTTTAAAAAAGCATTCAGAAACCTTCTTGCCTTAGAAAGAACATAGTTGGTTTTCTTTTGCAATTGGGCTCCATGATCATTTCTCTGAATATCACTTCCCATCGAGCATAACAGATTCACTAGTTAAGCCCTGATGGAGTAACCACTCTGGTTAAGGCACACTGCCAGGCATTTACAGGCAACACAGCCGTCCCTTGCCTGTTGTCGTCATGCTCACAATACGGGTAGGAAGACACAGATGGTTTGCTGGCTAAGGTCATCTTGACATACCACAGACAGACGCTGAATTTTGCCAACACTGTTACTTTCCCATACCAGATTAATGGGCCCTCTAAGAGTTATACAATCTTAGAGGATTTATAGACTCTCAAGGCCCATGGAGAGCAGAGGTGGCCTGGAGAATCCAGGGAAGGGTTCCTGGACCAGATGAGGCTATAGATGAGTGGATTTAGTAGGACTGGAATGGAGCAAAAGCAAGAGAGATGTTTGGCTGCAACAACCGTTCAGAAGAAAAGAGGACGTGTGTATGTGTGTGTGTGTGTGTGTGTGTGTGTGTGTGTGTGTGGTGGGGAAATGGGACATCAAAAGAATTGGTCTGTATATCTGGCATATAATAACCATTCAGTAAATATCTGATGACTGATGGGTGAATGAATGCTGTAAGATAGCAGCCGGGCTCGGTGGCTCAGCCTGTAATCCCGCCCCTTGGGAGGCTGAGGTGAGTGGATTGCCTGAGCCCGCGGGTTCGAGACCCGCCCGGGCAGGCGAAACCTCATCTCTACAATAAATCAAAAAAATTAGCCGGGCGTAGTAGCACACGCCTGTAGTTCCGGCTACTCGGAAGGCTGAGGTGGAAGGATCGCTGGAGCCCAGCAAGTCGAGGCTGCGGTGGCCGGGTGCGGCCACTGCACTCCAGTCTGGGCGACAGGGTGAGACTCCAACTCAAAAAAAAAAAAAAAAAAAAAGATAGTTGTAGAAGATACGTATAGAGTGCCTAAATTTGAACTGATACTAAATGTTAGTTTTTGAATTGTTTTTAAAATTATTTTTTTCCTTCCTAAAAGGCAAGTACAAAACAAAAAAGAGTAAAACAAACAAAAACACAATAACGAAAATCTCTGAATGAGAAAGTGGCTAATGGCAACTTTACCATATGACTGGGGAAGAACTTAATTTAAATAACTTTTTAGTGACCTTGAGCCCACCCATCCTCCTTGTGCAGAGAGAGTACAAAGAGCACAGAGAAGTGTGTCCCTTGACATGGCCCACCTGCTGTCTGAGGGAAGAGATCCTGCTGGCACAAGACAAGGGCTGCTTGAGGACAGTGGCCTGGCCTGGCCTCCTGGAGGGCCCCTGCTCCCTGGCCTGGGGACATCGTGCCTTGCACTTCTCCTCCAGTTCTAGATTCCTCCTTCTGAAGAACTGCTGCAGTCGAGCTCTCTGGAGCTGCTCTCTCTGCTGGATCCTCAGCACCTTCCCCACCTGGCGGCAAGTGGTCACGTTGGGACGGCAGCGGCGACTTTCACGGGTCTCCTGCCGGCGCTCACACTTGGCCTCATAGCTCTCAGCCCACCGGGCCAAGCCAGGGGAGGGCCTGGGGTCCGGGCTGATCATGATGACCTCCGAGCACCTGTTGTGCTTGGCTTCCAGTTCCTGGAATAGATGCCTGGATCTGCCAAATGCCAAGAGGGAGGAGAGGGGGAGGGGTCTGAAGATGAGCAGAAAAATGATAGTCTCCCCAGACCAGGGTGAAGAAATAGCACAGAGTTCTATCTATGCGGGTTAAAAACTGAGGACATGATGGTGTCAAACTGGGAGTCAGGACTCCGTACTCTATCAATAATGAATTAACACAATCTAATAAAAGCAAATCCTACTTTTCTCTAGCCTATGTTTCTCCTTTGGAAAGTAGGATTTCTACTACATGTAAAGAAGAAACAAAAACAAAACAAACAAAAACCCAAACTTATTCCTTGATTGAACATCTCACCATCCCTCTGAGTCAGGGGAAAATGAGAAAAAAATAATAAAAGGCATAATAAGCTTATAGTCTTTTGGATGGCAGGTGTGTGTTCATTTTCTAGACTTCTAGAGAAACAGCAAGATTGACCTTCTCTCCTTGCTAACTCAAATATAAAAGGAAATTCAACATCTTTACTACTCTCTTGGTCCACATTGTTATTAAAATAGTTGAGCAGCATTTCTCAAGACCTGGAGGCATTACCAAGCACCCCTCAGGATGTGACTAGTCCTGTGACCAGCACCTACTGCTCTCTTCTTGGCCCTTAGCAACTAGCTGTGAGCTTGGATCTGACATGGTTTAGGAGGGAAACCAACCTAAGTCCTCCATCATGCTGTCCTGACATTGGTTTGCTGCACCCCATTCCAAGCCCAGGGCTGGGCTTTGTCTCCCAGGTGCCGATCAAGTTCAATCTGTATTGGCCAAGTATGTGCCACATGCCCAGTGCTGGCCAAAACTTATTTCAGAGCTCTACAAACTCTTGGAGCTGAGGGTTCCATTTTTTTTTTTTAGGATCACCTCCCCATCAGGGCTAAATCTGGTGCCAAGACTGCCTTCCTTAGCCCAGACACAAATTGTGCCATTCAAGCCTGCAAGCACATGAATTATACCTCCATGAGGCTACTACAAACAAACAATATGCAAAACAAACAAAAATAGCAAGTAAAAGTTACAGGGAATCAGGCTTGGTGTAGGGGCTATAGGACACCACTCTGCATGGCCTTACCTGGTATTCATGTAGTATTCAAACCATAATCCCTTATTCCTTCTCTGTGTCTTTCTCTCTCTTTCCTACTCTTCCCTACCTACCTTCTAGAATTTTGTTTATCTCCTAGAACCCGCTGGGTGACTTGCTGAGTTGGGGCTAAATTGGATGAGCTGGATCTTGAGTGTTGGGAATTCTGTGCCCTGCCTCCTCTGATCTCTGGAGACAGACCAGGGATAATGAAGAAAGAGGGACTCCCCCTCACAGCTGCTGCTGCTTCTCTCCCTCCCACGACCTCATTACCTACTACCCTGGAACCTGAGTTCCTGGGTAGGTCAGAGGAGGGTATCTCAGCTTCACCAACCAGCAGACATTTGTTAGCTCTAACCCCTTGGGGTTTATTTATAGACCAAACAGATCCAACAGGTAGCAGTCTCTGGGACTTGGCTGCCCATCCTGGCTCAGTCTGGAATTCTCTGCAGGATTCTTGTTTTCTCTCTGTACCACCCATTCCCCAGCATCATGGGTGGGACAGTCTTCCTTCCTGAGAGGAGTCTTATGTGATCAAGCCCCAGATGTCTCAAATGCCTGATTCTTGAGGGTTGGAGGGGCATACTCTGGGTCTTGGGCAGCACTGACTCCATGCAGAATTGTGAGGTTGCTAATGTTTGTTCCCTACATACCATTTCTAAATGGTATGTTTCTCTTGTTTCTTTAGGCTTTAGGCTTTTCTCCTCACTCCTACTCTTAGGGTGGGGAGGTGGTCCCTTGACTTTCCACCTGCCACTTTCTTTACTTAAAAACTTAGGGAAGGCTCTGAGAGATCCATCTATGTTAAGTTACAAATGACAGAACGACAGAGACTGGCGATTAGGTGCCTGTGAAGTCCACGTCTAGAACCTACACTGTGGCATCCCGAAGTCATAGCCCTTGGCTATTCTGACATAGATAGCAGAGGAGACCCCTGGCTCTGGGGTCAGGCAGTGTGGACTCATACCCTGGCTCTGGGGTCAGGCAGTGTGGACTTATACCCTGGCTCTGGGGTCAGTTCTGTGTGGCATGTGTTTTTGGATAAGCTACTAAACATCTTTAAGGCCCAGTTTCCTCATTTATAAAATGGGGCCAGAACCTACAAAGTGCACATCATGCATTTGGCACATAACACACAATAAATGTTAGCCTTTTATAATACAAAACTTAGGCCGGGCTTGGTGGCTCAGCCTGTAAGCCTAGCACTTTGGGAGGCCAAGGCGAGTGGATTACCTGAGCCCAAGGGTTCGAAACTAGACCGGGCAACTTGGCGAGACCTTGTCTCTACAAAAAATAAAAAATAAAAAATTAGCTGGGCATGGTAGCGCACGCCTGTAGTTCCGGCTACTTGGAAGGCTGAGGCGGAAGGATTGCCGGAGCCCAGCAGGTCGATGCTGGGGTGGCCGTGAGTGTGCCACTGCCCTCTAGCCTGGGAGATGGAGTGAGACTCCAATTCAAAAAATAATAATAAAAAAAAAAAACATAAAATATTATTATTATCTTTGTCATGCTGGTGTTGGAAATTAAAGACTTGGTGCTGTAAGACAAAGGCCTTAAGCTAAACTAGTACTTCTAGGACCAAGAATGCCTTATCTCATCCTCTCAATCCTCTCTCTCTTTGAAATATATTATTAACCAGATTGATAAGATACTGATCCCAGGATGAAATCACATTTACTGCTCTCATTCATCTGACCTCTGGGTTTGGGCTATAAGGAGAAAAAGACTTCTCCTTGGTCTAGACACAGTCACCATTTCAATTTCTTCACCAAGCAGAACGGCAAAGAAGAGGCGGAGCCTTTGTGCACTGCACCATTAAAACGTAAGGCCTGAGTTCCCCGCCCTGTTTGGCTCCAGGTTACTTGCAGGCTCTGTAATAGAGGCAGATCCTTGATCATTTAGGCACCTCCTACCATCTTGCTGTGAAGAGGAAATGGCTATGGGGAAGAAGATGGAGCCTGATATGACGTTTCTTTGGACTCTCTCCCAGGCCATCCACCCTTACTCCACTGAGACACATGGCTGCTGTGCTCTCTGCTTCCTCAGGTGCAGACATTGGGACTTCTTACTCAAGAGGGGAGCAGTAGCAATGGCTCCTTAGAGAAGGGAGTGTTCCCAGATCCTCAGGCTACCCCACCCACTTGGATTTGGTACAGCACAGCTGAGTGGAACTGTACCTAGTTTTCTAGGATGTCATGACCACACTGACCTGCTTAAAAACAAGAAGCCATGGGATGGCTGACTGACAGGGATGAGTTGTGGAAGAAAAGGGAACTGGTCCCTGTAGGGTTCAAAGAAAGATCACTGGGCCACTGTTCAGGCTTTATGGAATCTCTGGGGTGCCCCTGGCAGCATGACAGGGCTCAGTTGGAGCTTGGAGGAAGAGGTGCTGCTGGTTGGGGAGACTTTCCTCATGGCCACAGAGGAAGACCAGGGCACTGCCCTTCACCTGACTATGGCTTGTCACTGCCTATCCGTGTCTCGGCGCCTACTTCCTGGCCATGTATGTGCAACAGAGATGATAAATGGCTTCCTGCCTAGGCTGGTCTTCCTGCTCCATAGCTCTCAGTGTGAGCTGAGGGGAGAAGGGCCTGCACCTAGGCTGCTGGAAAGGCAGTTTTGTGTTGTGGGGATCCCTGCTTTGAAGGGAACTGTAAAAGGTCATTTAATTCATGCCCCTATCACTAGGTAGCCTGAACCCTAAATCATTAGAATCACCACTAATCTAATCTACTGGATTGAGCCGAGGAGCCGTGGAAGCTATACCCTGTGCCATGACTAGTGCCCCAGGAAACCAACACAGGACGCTTTCTGGTTACCAAACATTAGGCATGCTTAAACAACACCACCCGCTCCCTGTGCCTCCCTGTTCACCCAGGGAAGCTTGGATGATAGAGCATCCTCTACCCCACCCCAAAGTTGGAGGTCCCAAACCTGGACACAAAAGCATCCTCCTTCTCAGTTACCTCCGAGTCCCAGGCTCCAACCCAAGCCACTCAGGAAAGCATTCCAGCTCCTGGGCAGATCTTGGCTCTGGTCTCAGATGGAGCAAGACAGCAGCTGGGTAAAGCACAAGTTCTCAATCCGTGGCTCTGGGCCCCACTAGCATTTCCCTTCTTCGTGCTGTCTTTCTTTTTGCACAGTGGCCTTGCTGAAACAGGAAACAGACAAAGCCACAATGCTCGCAAGCCCCAGTTCCTCTCTCTTGCTCTCTGGCACGATCTGAGTGGGCCCCCTGAACCCTGTGGCCTCCAGGGCTGGGCTCAGGAGCTCCTCCCATCAGCGGGCACCAGCCACCCTTTCTTTACTACTAGATTGGTCTGAGCACTTAGACAGTTTCAAGTCAAGATAACATTCCATGATTAAACTAGGATGGGTCTCTGGGTCAGTTTCAAACATTTGCAGTTTCTCTGAGTGGCGGAAACATGTCTTTTTGGTGGTAATTCTCAGACAAGATGTTCTCAGTGTAGGTTTTCAGGTAGTACTCTGTGTGAAGATTTTCTCTTTTCTTTAGTCACCTCTTTCCAATTGCAATGTTGTAAAGAGTTCTGTTCTTCTGGAGTAGCTGGCATTTTTTCCAAAATTCTAGAATGAGGACAGCTCTGTATTTGCTCCTTTCTGAGGCAATGAAGAGGGGTGAAAAGGTGGGTAGCTGGGGGATGAAGGGAGTAGCATACAGAGTCTTGTAAAAAATAATTTCCCACTCAGTTGGCCTAGGGAATTTTGGCGGAAACTAAAGGGAACTGATGTGCATGCATTAAAAAGAATCTATAACAAATGATATAGTCAGGAAATTCCCAAGAAATTCAGGATAAAATAGTAGGAGGAAACTGGAATTGTACAAGTTAACCAAGAAACTTTGTAAACTTGTGTAATTTACCTTGCCTGGATGATCCACTCAATAAGGTGGCTGAGTAATATATGTGGCTCCTATTAATTCTAAATTTTGACACATAGGGCCGGTAATTAGACTTTTAAAAAGTTGTGATAAGATAACTTTTATTAACACCTGAGGAGCTTGTCACAATCTCTGTTGCTGCCACTTTCTCTATTCTCTCAGGAGAAAAAGGACAAGGAATAGGCATAATAAAGCACAGAGGATGAATTCTCAAGTGCTAGAACTGAAGACAAATGACATTCCTTCAGCATGAGAGACTCATAATGGCTTGAGGCCTTGTGTCTGGAACTTGGCATACGAATATGGGAATGAGTAGAAGACAGAGGGCTTGGGGAATCTAAGATGGCAGAATAAGATAATTTTACTGGCATAGAAAAGTGAGAAGATTCTGGGGGTTTAGGGCACTATAGTATAGGAGAGGACAGAAAATTGTAATAGGAATTCCTTCAGACCAACTCTTTAGAGTCCATTAAAAATCAGAAAGAAATGTGTGCAAAATCTAAATCCCTCTTAGTGCTATGCACTCACTGGGTTATTACACCTATGTTAACTGAGGTTTGGAGAGGTTAATAATGTGCTCAGGATCACACAGCAAGTGTTGGACCCAGGTTTGCTTGACATCAAACAAACCCAGGTTTGCTTGAGAACAAACAATGAATGTCATACCTATTTATCTATCTGTATCGAGAGAAAGAGAGAGTAAGACACACACATATACACATACACACACACATACAGAAATATAGAGGGAGAGGAAGAGGGAAAAAGGAGAGGGAGAGAGAGAGGGAGAGGGAGAGGGAGAGGAAGAGGCAGGAAGAGAGACAGAGATACAGAGAGAGAGAGAACATTAAAAAATCTACCATATTGATCAAAAAGCAAACCTCAGTACATTTTTTGAAAATTTATCTGTCACAATAGAATTTTCTGACCATAGTACAATAAAAGTTAAATAAATTACAAAAGTGAAGAAATAAACACTTCAACTTCTTGGAGAAACTTATCCCAGTTTGTTCTTGAATAGAGAAAATCAAATCTGCTATTAAGAATGTACTGAAGCCGGACTCGGTGGCTCAGCCCGTAATCCCAGCGCTTTGGGAGGCTGAGGTGAGTGGATTGCCTGAGCCCGCGTGTTCAAGACCTGCCTGGGCAACTTGGCGAGCCCTCATCTCTACAATAAATCAAAAATTAGCCGGGCGTGGTAGCGCGCGCCTGTAGTTCCAGCTACTTGGAAGGCTGAGGCGGAAGGATTGTTGGAACCCAGCAGGTCGAGGCTGCGGTGGCCGGGAGCATGCCACTGCACTCCAGTCTAGGCGATGGAGTAAGACTCCAACTCAGAAAAAAAAAAAGGATGTACTGAAAACAATAATGGAACATTGCGAGCAAAATCTACACAGTATGGTCAAGACATAGTCAAAGAAAATGTGTAGCCTTGAACGTTTTCATTACTTATACAAGAAAGTATAAAAATAAATGATCTATTTATTTATTTCCAAACAAATTTCTAAAAAATGGTCAGAAAAAACAAAGAAAGGAGGTGAGAATTTAAAAAAACATAAAAGGAGAAAACAACGTAATAAATTAGAATCCTGAGTAGAATTGATAAAGTCATGAGTTTGTTCATGCATGCATGCGTGGGGGCATAGAAATATCAACAAGAAACAAAATAAAATATACTACCAACTAATCACATCAATTAAAATAAGAGAAAGACTATAAAAATTTAGAAATGATACATGGAAAGTAACCACACTCCAGTGGAAATTAAAATAATATTAGAGAGTCAATTGTATAACTCTGTTAATGATTTTGAAAATCTAAATAAAATAGACTTAAGAAAACTCATGTAGAGATATATAGTCTAATCATCAGCCAACCTCTTCCTCAAGTCCCCTTCCTCTAGTATGGGTTAGTAAAGGGAGAATTTAAGTCAGGCTGCTCTTGAACTGGATTCCTGGCATTGGCTGGCCAGCATTCTGTGCTTCTCCTCATCATTTTCAGATTAATTGGGAACCTCGGCTCCCTTTGTTGATGGCCATATCCTGGAACTTCTGAACATAGTCTCCTTGATAGATGCTGGTCCCTGGGTGGGCTCCCATGAAGAGAGAAATGTAGAGTAAGCTAAACTTTGTTTTATAGCCCAGTTGCTTTACTCTCCACAGGGCCACACAACCATGTTTGGGACTATTTTTATTGTAGAGTTGGG
>CAUYQG010085342.1:0-11539 GCA_963574415.1 Tarsius wallacei | reverse complement strand
CTGTAGTATCCATACCTCGTAGGGCTTTCAAGCAAGGGTAAAAACAGAGCAGGCTGTCCAGTGAATAAAATGCTTAAAATAAAACCTTTCATATACTAAATACTCAAAATAATATTTTTTCAAAGTCCGAACTGAAATGCTGTAGCGACTTAAACACACAAAAGGAGAATGGCCCCCAAGGAAGATGGCTGGCCTTGAAGCTCACTGCAGACAAAACACCTCTGCTGACAAAACGTGTCCCCACACCTGCCTTAAGCAAGTTCCGATCAGGTCTTCTGTGCTGGTACTTTGGAGACGCCCCTTGCTATCATTAAGACTCACACGGTCTTGGGCAAGTTGCAACTTCCCTGGAGTTCAAGGGTCTTAACTCTAAAAGAGTTGGCTCACACCTGCAATCCCAGCCCTTTGGGAGGCCAAGGCAGGAGGATTGCTTGAGGCCAAGGGCTAGAGACCAAATGGGACAACGTAGCAGTATCTCGTCTCTACAGAAAATTATTGACGTTGGTCTGAAAGGCTCCTTCTTGTTTGCAAACGCTAGGATGCTCTTTATGAAGAGAAAGCAATATCGCATGGGTGTCTGCATACGGACGTACACGCACAAATGTGTACATATGTGTATGTGCTGTGCCTATATGTGTGTGTTTGCGTATCGAGAGACAGGCAGGAGAACAGGATAATAAGAGAATGATAAAAGCAGCATGGGTAATTCTGAGGCTATGGGAAACACGTGTGTAATCATAACACGGTAGTATTTCCATAAGGAACTTTCAAGAAGGAAATTGATATACAGAGGCAGAAAAGCAGAAAATAGGCCATTCTCGGGAGTGAATGGAATAAAATCGATACTCAGGGGTGGAAATAAATAAATCAAATAAGAATAACAAAACTTGGCACTGGAGGATTACAGCAAAGAGAACCTCCACATAAGAAACTGGCAAGTTGGCCAGGCACGGTGGCTCACATCTGCAATCCCAGCCCTTTGGGAGGCCAAGGCAGGAGGATTGCTTGAGACCAAGAGCTCAAGACCAAATGGGACAACGTAGCAATATCTCATCTCTACAGAAAATTTGAAAATTAGCCAGGTGTGGTGGTAAGCGCCTGTGGTTCTGACTACTTGGGAGGTTGAGGTGGGAGGATTGCTTGAGCCCCGGAGTTTGAGGTTAAATGGGCTTTGAGTGCACAGCTGCACTCCAGCCTGGACAACAAAACACAAAACAAGACCCCATCACCCATCCCCTCAAAAAAAAAAAAAAAAATTGGCAAGTTGAACAAAAAAAGTTTAAACAACAGCAAAATTAATGAAGACAACGTCAACATCACACTGGAGAGTTTAGGATGAAGTGTAGCTAAGGAAGTGTCAACTGCTAGGTTCATGGGTAACAGTACAGGATAAAGATAGTGAGCTAAATCGTCAGACGATTTTCAGCTTTTAAAGGTCACCTCAAAACGTCGTTAGGTAGGACATGCACCATATAAATATACTGAGCAGATACGCTGAGGAACTGAAAGGTAAAAACCAAACAGCTAATTAGCAATGGTCAACAACAACCTCTTACCCAATGATATTTCTAGAAAGCCAGTCCTTTCAAACCTAGTCACTAGTCAAAATCAACAGGAACTGTTGGAAAGTGCAGAGACCTCTCCCCCATGACGACAGCACAAAGCCATCGTGGAAAGCTGCTGTCTTAGGGTGAATAGCTTTCTCACAAGGAGCACCGCATGGTGTAAGCCTCCACCACCCAGGTCTTCTGCTGCAGGAACAGGAAGCCACCAGGGGAATTCAGGCAGGAGGCAATCCAGGTCACAGCCCAAGAGGAGAAGAGCAATATTCCCCACATCCGACAGGGGTGAGATCAGCCAAACCTCTCAACTGATTGAATGCAACCGTACAAGAAAGACAAATGGTAAGAGAATTACAGGTTTAAAGTTTCGGGAGACCAAGAGCACAGCAGCCCCTTTGAAAGTCACAGGAAAGCTAGAAGGGGACACTGGTTTACCAGTCAAAGAAAGAGCTTGACCCTTCCATCTGTGAGTCATAAGCCTGACTCTCAGGCTCACCTCACCCCCTTTTGACTCACAACATCTAACTGAAAGGTACACATTATTTATCTATATAACAGAGATATAGCTCATTATTTTTACAATGTGTTCAGAGCGTATTTTCTGTTGAATTTAAGCAACTTAAACACTAGACACAGTATGTGAGTGTACATACAGGAATATATTATGGACAGGTTTACCTTCTCACACCCTTCAAGCCCCCAGAAGGCCTGCATTGTTGAAAATCACAGCTAGCAAGGCCAACCATTTTGATCTCTTCGTTAACTCTTCTAGAAAAGGGTCTTATTTTAAATGAATTAGGCCAGCAGAACAGAAAAGTCTAATTTGTCTAACTATAACCTTATTTTCAAACATTTTGCTATTGTCAAAGTTTAGTCTAATTTAAGTTACTCTTCTTAGGTAAGTTTCATAGAAGTCCTCTTTTTATAAAGAAGGATGACTTGCGAAATAAGGATGATTTGTGAATGACACAAAGCTTTGAGTCTAAGTAAGGCAGATCTTTGCTTGCTAGCATATGATGTATATGTGTGACTGATTCTTTAATAAGGCTGAAACATATTAAACGTGCATCCCTTTGCGAGGGTTGCTCCATTTCAGAATACATGTGTCACTCAAGAAAACATGTTGTATGTGACTACTACCCAAGACAAATTGTAACAAGTGAAAATACCTCATTAACGGTAGTAATACTTTTCTAGTTTCAGGCAAATTTCAGTGCGGCATGTTTCAGCAATCACATCAAACACCAAAGAGTTTTACTACGTGGTAAGTCAACATAGAGTTGGCGGGCTTCAGGAGTTTTAAGCAGAGAGGGTCAGATGTGCTCTTGGGACTTGCTCGAGGTCACTGAAAAGGCTACGGGAATGATGACTGAAATGTGAATGGCCCGTGGGGTTACCACATGGGAAGACGCCAGTGTGCAGCCCAAGAACAGGGCCCGGGTCACCAGAGCTCAGAGCCACGACGCCTGTCCTACAATGCGCTCCTGCGCACTGATTCCATCTTACTGATTATTCACATCCAGGCCGGGTATTGGATTACTCTCAGGACAACCAGCTTTTCTCATTTCTGATCATGCCTTCCCTCGTTAAGGATTCGCCGCCCATCCTCACGGAGGCAGCTTCCTTTGGTCTCACAGTCTCCTTGGTCTCTCCCACAGTATTTCATTACGAGTTCTCTCAAAGTTGTTCAGAAAGGTAAACATTGACTTTAAAAGATGAATACTCAAAACCACAAAAAACCTTTCCATGATAAGTGCTAGGTAAAACGCAGTGTCCACCGACACCCCTATGAATTTTCAGCCTTTGCTGGGAATGATCCATGAACACCACATCAGCTCAGTCTCAGGATTTTGCAGGAAGAAAGAGACGGCTGGTTTCCACACAATCATCAGATGCTGCCTTTTTATAGAAATGTATCGAATATTTAGTCTGTACTCACAAATCCCTCAAAGTCATGACTACTGAGGGTATAATAGACATAGCCTTTGAGCATAAGCATGGGAAAAAACAGCTGACGTTTACAGAGCCTTAACTAAGAACCAGGATTGTTTCCAATGCATTTGCCCTCACATCAAGTCATGGGTAAGTACTATGATTATTCCCACTTTACAGATGACGTAACTGGGGTCAGAGAGTGACTCGTCAAAGGTCACACTGTTAGCAGGGGCTAGAAATGCTGTGTTTCCAGGCATTCTGGCAGGAGCCCACACTTGCACATGTTAAGCTGTCATCACCACTCAAGAGAGCATGGAGACAGGTGCCCACTGAGATAGCCATAGTCTTGGCCTCCATATAAAGACAAAGGCACCTGTCAAGCAGAGGCACGGGAGAAGTGCCATGTCACATGGTGTCAAGTGTGCAACAGACATTCAGGTGAGACAGAATCGCATTCAATGTTGCCGAGCAGTAAGCTCAAAGGAGATGATTTGCCCTATCCGATGCGCGGCAGGAGGACGAAATTTAAATGACGAAATGTGTACCTTGAGAGGATCACAACAATCACTGCGGTTCTCATGTATTATGAATACGAACAGCCAGAAGACTGAAATCTACGAGGATTATTTCTTTAAGAAGCGTTCTAAACCTATTGTAAGCTAAGGAGGGTCAAAAGGTTCAGATATGCAACTTGCTCAAAACCATACAACTTGCAAATGGCAAATGATCAAACCACATATTCCAAAGATTGCTTTTTTTAATCCAAAGCAATATACAAAATGCTGTATAATAATATACAGCTGACAAGATGGTGGACGGCTCCAAAGTTAATAAGCCCTGATTTAGTTGATTGCAAC
Source organism: Tarsius wallacei (assembly GCA_963574415.1). NCBI lineage: Eukaryota > Metazoa > Chordata > Mammalia > Primates > Tarsiidae > Tarsius > Tarsius wallacei. The sequence continues at coordinate 7,185 of CAUYQG010085342.1, read as the reverse complement.
ATCTTCTCTGATGTGTTGTCTTTTTATTAGAAATAAAATAGATGTGCTTAATTAATAAAACCAAGTCGTCATATTTTGGCAAGGGATCTTGAGCTCTACAAATTTCAAAAGAGGAAAGAAAACTAAAAAACGTTTGAGAAAACGGCTGTTTCCTGACATATTGTCACCCAGTGTGGAGACCAGCACAGAGCATCCCTCAGTGTGTGGTCCCTGCACCAGCAGGACCAGCACCACCTGGACATTTGTCAAATGCAAATTCTCAGGCCTCCCAGAAATCAGAAAGCCGGGATGTGACTTTCAGCAAGCCTACCGGCTGATGCCGATGGGTGCTAAAGTTTGAGAGCCCATGCTTTGGGGACTATCGCACAGCTTTTGGGGGGTCATGCAGGTTAAAGGAAACCAGAATGGCATCCCCAAATATGCCTGTTTGACACAAAAATTGTTTTGAGCTGAAGGAAATCAAGAAGCAGTCGACGCAAAAAAAGACCCTCTGCCCCTTCCCTTGTTTCTGCCTGAAATTCCGCTTTACTGGAGATGAGCCTGGACCCCCATCAGCCCAGAGCTGAAGCCAGAGGCCTACACAAACAAACCTCACCCCCTTAGTTTCATGCCATCTGTTTATTTCCCCAAATCCCCACCCTTGGATGCCTAAAGCCGCTCCCCCACCCTGTCATTTCTCCACAGGTTCACGGCTCCTTGTGGAAGGTGTTCCACCAGCCAGAGCCCTAAGCCATCGCTTTGAGTTATTTTCTGTTCTGGTTTCCCACATGACGTGGAAAGAAAAATAAACTGCTGTTCCCTGGATAATCTGACTTTCTGAGGAGGAGCCCTGGCTGATAAGCTAAGATGGACAGAGGTAAACTATCACCTGCCCACCCATGTGGATGGAATGGGTGTAGGGAACAGAGAGGGCTTGCAAGGGAAGACAATGTCTGCAGTGTGGTCATCACCATGGCTGGTGAGTTGGGAGGAGACAGGATCGCTGGGTTAGAGGAGGTCAAGGAACAAAGAGGCCGGCATGGTGGAGACCCTGCGTGGATACTGACCTTTCCAAAAATTTATTTGTTTATGTTCTTTCATGGAAACAATTGAAACATTTTGCGGCCCCTTTGTCCTCCTCATATTTTGTGACTTTATCCTAAAATATCTTTTAGAAGGGACAAACTTTGAGGAAAAAAATCCTAAGTTGAGTAAGATTCTGTTTAGCAGTGTTTGCCTTAAGAATGTTTTACTAACTGACCAGATTTCAAAAGCAGTCTTCTTTCTAAAGCCCATCTAATATGACGCAGATTATAAAAAGTATTATTTTCATTCATTGCCATAACTTTATAGGTAAATGCAGCTTGTATGCTTTCCTTATGTGCTGTCCCTACAGAACTTATCAAATAGAAGAATGAAGCATCAAATACCAAAAAAAAAAAGAAAAAAGAAAAAAGAAAATATGAGAGGCAACACCTATGCAGCTTCATTGAAAAAGAAGGGGCAGTCATTCCCCTTGACCACGAACGTAAATTTCAGGCACCACAAATGTGCCCACTGGCTGTCCCATGAATTAGTGGCTGAATTACAAGCTCAATTTTGCTGTTCAGAAAAACCGGGTTACAGCCTGTTGCTGTCAGTTGCAGAGCTCTGCTCAGAATGTTTCTGCATCCCGCAGTGCTATATTTACATGCAGTGTTTTCATTAAAATTCTACTCTTATTTATGCAGAAATTGATGTCAAACTAAAAATGGCTTTAAAAGTGAGACTGGCATTCTGCGATTATTTGGACATCTTTCAAAAAGTGGCAAAATTTTAAGCCTTGAATATCAACTCATCTAATGAGTTCCAGATTGTTAGGATTTTACTTTTAGTATGTTTGTTTAATACTGGAGTTTACAGTGGTCTACAGCATTCCATTATGGTAGCACATACTTTACAATACTAACTGTATGCTTAAGTGGGTATTATTAATAATATCAGATATATTCCTCAAATTTTCTTTTTTGTTATTAACAGGAACACCACATTTTTTCTAAGATGGAACAGGTTCATAAGAGTTTTCAAACAATGTGTTTCTACAGCATAGAATAAATAAGGATACAGTATTCACAATTGATCTGAGAGTATAAGAAAAAATTTCTAGCACAAGATTATTATATTTTCTTTAAAAGCTTCTTATAAATTACTAGGGCAGTAAATAATCACTGTATTTCAAAATTAATCCTCTATTTTTTTTTTTTTCTAAATAAGACAGAGTCCACTTAATTTTGGTTGGACAAACTGTCCCCAAGCTAGGACCACATTTCCCAGCATTCCTTGCAGGTAGCATCACGGTCAACATGACTAAGATCTGGCAAAAAGATGTGTATAGACATGATGCGTTCAAATCCTAAAGAAGGAATTCCTTGACCTTATTTTCCTTTTTCTCTTCTTTCTGCAGAAAACATAGACAGAGGGTATTTCTCATCATATGGATAGCAAACTTGGTGACACAAAGTATGTCCCAAGTATATAAGGAACCTGGTCTGAACATACTCACAGATCAGACCCAACCAGTCACAGAGCCCCTAATGACCTGAACCATACCCCATGGAGGACCATTATTTTGGTCCTCTACAAAACAACATAGCCAATATGTTACCTGAGGCAATGACAGGGAGGTGCTTATCACCCACTGAGGCTTCTTTAATAAAAGCAATAAACCTGTACCAAGTATGTTCCTGGGCCAGCAACACACATTATACTCCAAATCTGAGGCCTACCACTGCAGAAGTCCTGCAGTCAGCCCCCTGTGGAAGACAGCTCACTTCAACCTGTTCTCTCGAGCATATTCGTGACTGACTTCATCCATTATCAGTCCAGTCACACCAGCTTTATAAACAGCCGGGTTTCTTTCAGCCTCTGCCCTCGGCTTTGCTTTGTGGATGCTCCAGCCTCTTCCTTCTCTGTGTCTATAACGCCACCGCTGCCATTCCAGGCAGCATGTCTCATGTTCCCTGGATACCTGGATCTGCCTTTCTGAATCCTGCCTCTTCGGCAGCCCCCAAGCAGACAGGTAAGCTTGTCATGTCTTATTGCAGCAATTAAACATGAAAGTAGGTTCATATAAGTTAAGGGACTAGTCCAGATTCAAAGAGAAGAATCTCCCTTGTCTAACATATATATGCATGTCTCTACCATACATTGCTATAGAACTGACTACCCGCAATACCACAAACTCAGGTCCTGTCATTCGTGAGCACAGCCTCCCCTGAAAGTCTACTGGGAGCCATCCTCACGCTGATGTCACATGCACATGTACTATCAGTTACAATTCCATCAAATACCTAACTTGAAACATGCATGCACATGTGTGTATGTGTATGTATACATACACAGACAGATCACAAATAGATAATACTAGCAGCATCTGTCCTATCGGATATTTCTTTTTTTTTTTTTGAGTTGGAGTCTCACTCTGTCGCCCAGACTGGAGTGCTGTGGCCGCTCCTGGTCACTGCAGCCACGACCTGCTAGGCTCCGGCGATCCTTCCGCCTCAGCCTTCCAAGTAGCTGGAACTACAGGCGTGCGCTACCACACCCGGCTAATTTTTGATATATTGTAGGGATGAGGTCTCGCCAAGTTGCCCAGGTGGGTCTTGAACCCGCGGGCTCAGGCAATCCACTCACCTCAGCCTCCCAAGGCGCGGGATTACAGGCAAAGCCACCGAGCCCAGCTATCGGATATTTCTAACAAGTAAAAGATACTAGACTGCTTTCCTACATTCTCCCAAGTCTATTAGCCACCACCACTTGTCCACAGGAAAACGTGGATTCCACAAACACGTTAATGCTTGCAAAGGCTTACTATTTTAGCCAAGGGCTACACTTTGCAGTGTTTCTAATTATCAAGAGGTCACAGGAATTATAAACAAGCTAATGAATTATGGTGACATGGCATAATGGTTAAGAACACAATCTCTCTAGCCATGGTTCCTAGGTCTGAATCTCAGTTCAGCAACTCCCAGCGACCTACGTGCCATTGAGCAAGTTATGGAATCTTTCTGTGAATCGGTTGCCTTATCTGAAAAATGAAGATGATGACAATAAGACTTTCCTAAGAAGGCTGTTTTAAGAAATCCACTCGTCACAGTATTTTAAACAGCACCCGGTACATGAGAAGTACTATGAGATGAAAGAAGGAAGACAGAGAGAGAGGAAAAGTTCTGCAAGAAATGCAAATTTGGAATTCTGAAATAATTACTCTACCAGATGCGTTTTTTTTTAATACAGAAAATAAAGAGACAAAAACACAGGAGAAGAGGAGCGAGCCAGCAGGCTGGCGGAGGCGTGCCTTGTGCATGTCTCTGAAGGTGACCTTTTTGGGGAAACGTGTGTTATTTGTTCCCTGAGCGTGTGACTCGTTTCTTCATCACCCACAGACAAATTAGGAAGGCTGCTGTGGTGCCCAGAAATCATCCGTTAAACAAAGTCGAAATTAACGATGAAATTGAGTTCCCTTTGTGTTTGATTTTCATCTATCTGCACTCAATTATAAACGAGCTATCAAAGAAAGCTACCCATTAGCTGCTAATTCGCGATGACTTCAGAAAGCAACCCTGTACCACCCCTGTCAACTCCCACTCTCTGCAGAGCTTCAGCTGAAAACAAAAAGGGAAAACAGAACTCAGAACACAAGCGGCTCCCAACCTGGGCCTTGCCACGGAAGCCCCAGTGCCCAGCAACGAGGTGTGATACAAGCAAGCCCTAGGAAGACTGGACCTGCACACTTGAAAGAGGCGAAGGGACTATTTTTGTCTTTCCCCATGTTGATCTGCATCTTAAGTAACAACAGACATAGATGCAGTAACAGTACCTTCCAAAGTTCTATTTTACTGTGTCAACGTGAATATTCTTCAAAGTTTGGAAAAGTTTTCAATGAAAAAATCTCTGAAACAAATGATGCGTACCTCACCCACAGAGAAATACCGTCTGATTGCTACGCTGAGACAAGTGACATCACCCCCTCAGTGGACTTTCATTTTGTGGAACTCGTCTAAATGACTAAATGTTCTGACCTCCGGCCCATCCGAGGTAAATCCATTTAACTAACTGGCTCTGAGCTGCAAGGAAAAAGAATTAGGCACTACTTATACATAGGGGATTTAAAGAAATAGTAAAACAAGCTTGGGTCTTGATTTGAAATAACTGTAAGCCCTTACTTGCAGATTTGCATGCATTTAATTTACATGCTGCTTACATATTTTTTAATATGTAAAACATGTAATGTGATATTCAAAAACAAAATAAGAAAGGAGGCCAAGGAGACAAGATAACGGTGTAAGACCTTGGGGGCAGGATGGTTATTGCGATTGTGCAATTTACTTAATTTTAAGTTTTCTGACAGACGAGAGGAAGGGGGGCCATGAGATAAAAATGAGCATTTCAAAACTTCAGGAGAAAGGCAAACTTTCCTCAAATGTTAAGCTCTCCAACAGTGACTCACAAGGAACTTGGTAAGAAGTCACACAGAAAATGCCAAGGACTCCTTCAAGCAAGCTGTGGTTTCCAAACTAATACTTGTCTACTTGGGGATTTTTCCTTAACCTAATAGGACTCCGCCTATAAACAGCAGTTCTGTAGGTCTAAGATACCTAAACTCAAAGGACATACTTTAAAATTACCAACACCCAACTTTATCCATCTTTCTCACTTTTCAGATAATGTACATATTCAAGAAAAATATTTCCAGGCTGGGCACGGTGGCTCACAGCTATAATCCCAGGCCAAGGTGAGAGGATTGATTGCCTGAGCCCACAGGTTCAAGAACAGCCTGGGATACTTGGCGAGACCTCATCTCAACCATGAATCAAAAAATTGGCTGGCCATGGTGGCGCATGACTGTAGTTCCAGTTACTTGGAAGGTTGAGGCAGAAGGATCTCCTGAGCCCAGCAGGTCAAGGCTGTGGTGGCCATGAGCTTGCCACTGCACTCCAGCCTGGGTGAGAGTAAGACTCTGACTCAAAAAAAGAAAAGAAAAGAATGCTCTTACTTAAAAACTGAAGTGAAGGGAGGAAAGGACACCATACAGTAATTAAAATCACAGAATGCTGACTACCAAAACTGATTTTTTGTTTGTTTTTGAGAGGGTCTTACTCTGTCATTTAGGCTGGAGTGCAGTGGCATGATCGTGGCTCACTAAAGCCTCTAAATCCTGGGCTCAAACAATCTCTCCGCCTCAGTTTCCCAGGTAGCTAGGACTAGGTGTGTACCACTACACCTAGTTAGTTTTTTGTAGAGACAGGGCCTCACGATGTTGCTCAGACTGATCTCAAACTCCTGGTCTCAAGCTATCCTCCTGCCTCAGTCTCCCAGAGTGCTGGGATTATAGGCATGAGTCATAGCACCCAGCCCAAAACTAATGATTATAATCAACAAAAGCTCAGTAGAAATGCATAAGATTTGTGGCAGCACAATGGTCCATTAAAGATCATAGAATAAATAAATAAATAATAAAAACAATCTTCAATATTAGCAACTGTGCCAAGAAGTTTGGAGCACAACATGGACTGCACTGAAAGTATTAAATATCCATTTCTTGGTACAAGACCTCAATGATCAAGGTTAAAATCACAACAGTCACATATACAATCCTGTTAAAAACTTGCCCTACTGGGTACTTTTACTTCACAACTTAAAAAGAAAAAAAAGTACTTCCAAATAAATGGGAAGAAGTGGTCTAGATGGAATTCTCAAAAACACAGAGGAATGAATACAATTTTATTTTAGCTCCTACTTAATATCGACTGACTTGGTTGATAAAAAAGGCATAAATCCATAAAAGCGAATAAGAAAGATAACAGAAGAGATACAGCAACAATATTCTGGAACATGAAAAGCAGAAAAATAAGGTGTAACTGACTGAACAGAGTGGAAAAATCTCAACTTCGGCGCCTACAGAGGATGAGTTTTCTTTGAGGTAGGAAAAAGTGATCCCTACCTAGAGCTCCAAAAAGGCTAAGAAATACACACACCAAGTACCATCTAAGGGGAAGTGAATGGGGAGTAAAAAAAAAAAGGTCGAGCCGGGCTCGGTGGCTCAGCCTGTAATCCCGCGCCTTTGGGAGGCTGAGGTGAGTGGATTGCCTGAGCCCGCGGGTTCGAGACCCGCCTGGGCAAGCGAGACCTCATCTCTACAATAAATCAAAAAAAAAAAAAATCAGC
>CAUYQG010085339.1:0-12520 GCA_963574415.1 Tarsius wallacei | reverse complement strand
GAACTAGAGTCCATAATACTGAGTGACCTCTCACAGAAACAAAAAACTAAGTATCACATGTTCTCACTCATATAGTAGACCTTGATCATCCAACATACTACCACAAGAAAATGACTGACAGTGGTGGGAAACTATGGGGGGCGGGGCGATGGGATTAATGGTGATAAATATCTGTCTGGGGATGGGGAGACACCTCTTATCATCAAGGGTGCCTGAACGAAGCATTTTTGTATGCCCAACCCCTAACTGTACCCCATAATACCATAATTTAAAAAAAAAAAAAAAAAAGAAATGGTCAGACAGCCCAATCTTATTATTAAGGGTATATTGGTTTCAGTCAAACACCAGCAGGGACCATAAAAGTACATAACTGATTTTTCTATCTAACCAAAAAACTAATTCTCAAAGGAATTCCAAATGAGATGTTCTATCAATAACTTTAGGGTTTGAAAATATTAATAGAATAAGAATATATTATTATGAGTGAACAGCTTTGAAAACATATTTAAATGGAAGTTAAAAATTATGTTTTACTGGTTTAAAAAAAAGGATACACACATGCTGACAATCATAGCACTGGACTTTATTATTGTCTCACATGAAGTCTGGAGTATTTGGGGAGTTTTTCCACAAATATCTCAGAGTAAATGCTTCATATTATATGCGTGCCTTCTCAAGTGCTTGTAATGTTAAAAGTTGTGAAATGTTGGGTAAATATTAAATTCAAAATAAATGTTAATATTTAAAAACAATTATTTTGTCTTGATGCTATTAATACTTGTCCATTTTGAGAAATGAAGATATATGTTTTATAATGCATCTAATATTTGAAATATCTTAAGTCAGACCTTTTAGTATCCTGTGGCAGATTATTGATGCAGTGAGGTAGTAGTTTAATTCATCTCACTCTCGGTTTCATCATGCTCAGAGAATGGTGTTCAAAGTATTCTCTAAATCATAGACATTTTTTCTTACTGATTTTAGACACAAATGTCACTATTTATTGATATATAAAGAAGCAAATTTTAGGGGAATCTGCTCAGTTTTTTTAGGAAATAAGTTTACTGTGGGCTAATGTTACAAAAAATCTTCTGTAGCACCCTACTTAGAATGTTGGTTATTTTTCCTTTATATCATCACAAAGATCCTATTCTTTAAATAATAATATTAGTTTCTATCAAGTAATTATTTTTAAATGAGTTGGTCACGGGGGAAGATGGCTTTTTCTCTTCGATGATATTGAATGATAGATAATGGACTTTATGTGTAAATGGGGATTTCTTTGCTCTTAGCAATGGCTCAGAGTTATAATTCTTCACTTAAGATTACACATTATGTCATTTGTGAAGCTTCTACAGACTAAGCCCATTAAAAATAGCTTTCTCTATGGCTCTACATATTTACATATTGTGTATGTGTTGACTCATTTAAAGGTATTAAAATTAAATGTTGTTAAAGGAGATTATGTACACATTGTTGGCCAAAGCATAACAATATGCTGTCGAATTAGTGTTTTAAAGTTACTCTTCAGCCGGGCTCAGTGGCTCAGCCTGTAATCCCGCACTTTGGGAGGCTGAGTGAGTGGATTGCCTGAGCGCGCAGGTTCAAGACCCACCTGAGTAACTTGGTGAGACCTCATCTCTACAATAAAAATCAAAAAATTAGCGGAGCATGGTAGCACACGCCTGTAGTTCCAGCTACTCGGAAGGCTGAGGCGGAAGGATCGTGGGACCCCCAGCAGGTCGAGCCTCGGTGGCTGGGAGCGGCCACTGCACTCCAGCCTGGGTGACAGAGTGAGACTCCAACTCAAAAAAAAAAAAAATAAAGAAATCCAAATATAGCCGGGCTCGGTGGCTCAGCCTGTAATTCCACCCTTTGGGAGGCTGAGGTGAGTGGATTGCCTGAGCCCGCGGGTTCAAGACCTGGGCAACTTGGCGAGACCTCATCTCTACAGTAAATCAGAAAAATTAGCCGGACGTGGTAGCTCACGCCTGTAGTTCCGGCTACTTGGAAGGCTGAGGCGGAAGGATCGCTGGAGGTCGAGGCTGCAGTGGCCGGGAGTGGCCACTGCACTCCAGTCTGGGCAACAGAGTGAGACTCCAACTCAAAAAAAATAAATAAGTAAAGTTACTCTTCTTTCCTCCATGTTTTCCACTGGCAATATCTGAAAGGAACCAGAATAACAAGTTTTGTTTAGCTTATCAAATCTTTTTACTTCCTGTAAAATTTTTCTCTTTCTGCTTTCTAATCATTACAATTTTATGAGGAGAAATTTTGGAGAGAACACTGATTTGTTATGTTTTAAATGTTTATTTTAAAACTCCATAGGATATCCCATCGTACCAAAGTACTACTATGTGCCAGCTGACTTCGTAGAATATGAAAAAAAAAACCCTGGTAGTCAAAAGCGATTTCCCAGCAACTGTGGCCGTGACGGAAAACTCTTTCTTTGGGGACAAGCCCTTTATATCATTGCAAAACTGCTGGGTAAGTGGAGAAGGTTGGAAACACTTTTTTTCCTTATTATTAAGCCGTTAGAAATAAATGTCTTTGCTGGCATTTTTCTTGGATTTGGGTGGTGTTTCATGCTATTTAGAGGCCTTTGGGGAGTTTCTTAGTATGTAATGGTATAATAATATATCTCTTTCACTGAATGGTAATAGACAATTTCTGGCAAAAAAAGTGAAATTGATATGGGTACCATTATGATCATTTAGGGACTGCATTCAGCTTACTAGATAGGTTTCAAGCAGAAGGTTATGGGAACTTTGAGATACTTTTGTATGATGTAATAAAAATTCTGATTTAATAAAACAGTCATGCTTGGTCATAGCTTTAGTAAACTGCTTGCCAAAAGGAATTGGTCACCTCAAAGTTATCTTCTTTCCAATAAATACATATTGGCAATTTTCTCAGTTAACAGAAGCTTTAGTAGAACCATTCTTCATAATTCTTTGAAGAGTTATTTTTTATCTTCTCCTACAACTTCACCTGAATCAGAGTACCCTTGGATATATTGAAAGGAAGGCAAATTTGATAAACACAAAAAAGAATTATGCATCTTCCTACACCATTCCTTGCTAAGATTTCAGATATTATTAGCATTTTCATCAAAAGAGCTAGCATTTTAGATTAGAATTTCTTTATAGCAAACTGATTAAGAACTAGGCTAATTGTAAATACTGCACCTGCACTAAAAGAACTGCTTAGTATCAAAAATATTGTTATGGTCTTTGTTTTTTCTAGCATTACTTCATAAATGCTAATAACTTTGTGCTATAAAGTAATCATCTTTAGCTGCACTTTTTTTTTTACATTCCATTAGGGAAGAATATTTCAAAAGCCAGATTTCCAATTAGAGCTTACGTAAGTGGTATGTAAGAGAAGACAGAAACTAACTAAGAAAAGGAAACTAAGTTAATACTGTTTTCAATTTGCTTCTTTACTAACTGTATTTTCTGGGTCTATACACATACTTAATGCTAATTTAAGAACTTGTAGAAAACTTTTCTTTCTTTAAAGGAGCAGTTTTTTGACAAGGAATTGATATTATTTGTTACAGGCTCCATTTTTAGATTTTCCCAAACAGGGAAAATACACTTGAAGTAGTTTTCTTAACATATAACCAAGTTGAAAGGTTATCCCTAGCTAGAATGTTATTTCCATCTCACAAGCATAATTACAAAGAATCTTTGTTGACACAGCTGAATAAAACACATTTTAGTAGAAGACTAGTTAGCTTATATAAGGGCAATAATTTTAACTTTAGAATTATGTCTCAATATACTAAATTTGGAAATTACAGATGAGCATGATGATTTTTTTCTGTGATTCTTTGGTTGAAAGCTGGCATCTGGGATCTGGGATTTGATATCTAAACCTTCTTTCTCCTGCTTTGTGCAATATATCCAGCCTGAGTTTGGTACACCTATTGTTGAGCCAAACCGATAGATAAAATTGACAAGGCTGATGAATTAGGAATGCAGAATTGACTACGCCCTACATAAACAAAAAGATTGAGAACCCTTATCAGTCTGTAAAAAAGCACTGGATCTTCCAAAATAAATGTGTTGAAAGTAGACAGGTATTGAAAGTAGACGGTCGCGTTTTCACATGTTAAACTAGAGTAAACAGAAATAGTACAGGACATGCCTCCATTTCTGTTTCATGACCAAAAAGAAAAAAATATATATTGCAGGACTGCCTTAAAGTAGAGTTAATTTCTCTTTTCCTTGCTGATCATCTGAAAAGGCCCCAGAGAATATGCAGAAGGTACATTGCCTGCTATGAACCACATTCTTATCTCTAGCTGAAAAAAAGATACCTTTTTGAACTCTTTGTAAAAATAAATAACCTTAAAAGCACAGTCACACATTGCTTAATGGCAGGGATACATTCTGAGCAATGTATTGTTAGGCATTTTTGCAGCCTACTACCCACCTTGGCTTTATGGTATAAACTATTGCTCCTAGACTACAAACTTGTACAGCACGTTACTATACTGAATTCTGTAGGCAATTGGGACACAATGGTATTTGTGTGTCTCGTATACCTAAACATAGAAAAGGTGCAGTAAAAATATAGAATTATAATCTTGTAGAACATTATTATGCAGCGCATGATGGTATTTATCCCATAAAAAGTCACTTGAAAATCATGATGTTTGGATTGAAATTTTTTTTGTGACTCAGAAAACTAAATAAATATAACAAAGTTAATGACAACTTTACTAAAACTTCTCCAAACCATTAATTAACTTCAAGTTGTTAGTCAATATGTTTAGAAAAGAAGCAAACTAACATGTCAGTTATTTACCTTTAAACAATCCAACTTTTAGACTTCAACTTGACTTTTCAATATACATGCAACTAACTTTGCTTATCTTGTACATCAGACATTCACAGTGATAACCTTCTCTCAGGTACTACTATATGGTCTCAAGTCATTAAGGATTAGAACTTTACATACTGTATAATTTAAGTCAGGTGAATAGAGGAATTTTTTAGGGTGACTATTTTGAAAACATTAATAAACATCAAGGTTAAAAGTAAGACGTGTTCTTGGATTAAGTTTGAATTATCAAACAAGTTTAATTAGCTACAACTTTCGTCAACATACACAAACTCCTGAAATATTAAGGTTAATGAAAATTTTCTAAAATTTCGCAAAAGATTTTTTTTTTAAGAGATGGGGATTTCATTCTGTTGCTCAGGCTAGAGTACAGTGGCATGATCATAGCTCATTGCAACCTCGTGCTCAAGTGATCCTCTTGGCTCGGCCTCTTGAGTAGCTAGACTACAGACAAGAGTCACCATACCCGGCAAAATCTTTTTCTTTTTGGGTTGAATATTTTTTAATTTTTTGGAGTATTAACAAGGTACTTTAAAGTGATAAAATAGATACAGAAGTACTTTTAAATATCTTATATACGTATATATACGTATAAAGTTCCCAACTTTATTTCTTGGGTTTCTAAAGTTCCTTGGTAAGTTACTGTTTGAAAGCCAATTTATTTTCCCATAGAAACTGTATATTAAATGATTAATACTAAGAAAACTTGTAACCATGTGGTATAGATTCTTTCTCTGACATTGTCATCTTTTTCCTCCACTTTCTTTTTCCCTAGTTTATCGTCCTCTTTATCTTTTCTTGGTATTTTTTCTGTATTGCAGTGGAAAGGTTAAGAGTTTGGGCATCATGAACTTAGCAATCAGACAGTTCAGGGTTTGAATAGAAGTCCTGCTGCTTGTGTGATTTGAATTTTCTTAACTTCCATAACATGAACATTAGTTTATTTTTATGATTAACTGATGAGGAAAAATACATGAAGCACTTGCTGTGGGACAAATACTTACTTAAATGATCTTCCACTTCCTGTCCTTCCTTCTCCCCTCACTCCCTCTCTTAGCTACCATTTAGGAAATGGTATATGTGGATATGTTTCATAGCTCTTGTCAAGCAGGCAACTCAGGATGCTCATCACCCCTCCTTACAAATAGATACCCACAAGCTACAAAATTTATCACAAAAAGAAAATGCTTCCCCAGTTGCTGTTTAACCATTCATCTACTTATTAATTCAACTTATATTTGTAGAGGACTGATCTTTGATAATCATGGTGGTATCCAGTAACTCTCCAGCAAGAACTATAGGAAATACTTCTCTCTCTTGCTCTCTCCGAGGGCAACCTAATTATTCTGATTTACCACCTCCTAATTCCAGTGTTTGTAACTAAGATAAGTCCATTTACAGTTGTTTTCATTCATGATATTTCTGGTTCAGTTGATCCCAAATATGAAAACCACTGATTAAGCTTGGAAATCTAATGCTTTTTAAACCTAAAGTCACTGATCAAGTGCCTCCTAGTGTGTATGAGGACATAAGAAACGGGGAAGTCTTGATTTTTATTGGTCTGTTGACTTCAAACAGAGTTGATTCTTTATTTTGTATAGCACATGGTTTTGTTACTGATCAGTTAAATATAAAATGAATAGATAAGGGTGCACAGATATATTTCTACGTTATGGTTGCTAAGAGATTTCCCAACTGCACTTCAGGAAACTTCAAGCAGAATGATATCAATTTTGGAGTACTTTCATTATCTTTCTCATGGTATCCATGTGATTGCTAGTGACCTGAAGTGGGATTTCTGTGCAGCAGGCATTCTAAACATCTTGAGAGCACATTTAGTTTTACTTTAAAGGCTTCACCTAGGAAGATTTCTTTCTTTAGCTTCTCATATAAGTAACTGGATTTCTTAAAGTGAAAATGTTTCAGTTGAATTGCTACTAGGCCTAGAAAATTTGCATTAAAAATTATGATTCCCACCTTCAAATATATTAGTAAAGTTGAATATGAAAGTAGTGATGCCTAGAGTATGAGAAAGCTCTTCATACCTATTGTTACACTTTTTCTCAGAAATACTGATAATAATACCTACCTTCAAAGGTATCAGATTCTGTGCTCCACCTTTTACAACTCACCCAGAGTTACACAACTCATGATTGACAGAGTTTATTCATTTATACAGTAGACTGCCGCATGTTTGTGTGAACCGTAACTGCTGTGGCATTAAATATTCTTATTAAAAACAAAAATTTTGCTAACCTAATACAGTATTAAATTGCATCTTGTTTTCATTTACATGCTGACTGTTAGAAACAAATTTTTTAGTCATTGCGTTCTGTGAATTGTCTAGTATTTTTTTCCTCATTTAACCTTGGTTTTTCTTATCAGTCTACATGAATTTTTTATACATTAAGTGTATAAAACCTCTCTGATATTTTCCTAATTTTTTTGCCTCTAAGTTTTGCATATGTATTTTTTGTTTTGTTTTGTTTTGTTTTTTGAGTCAGAGTCTCACTCTCCCCCAGGCCACCCCAGTGTCAACCTGCTGGGCTCCTGCGATCTTTCCACCTCACCCTCCAAGTAGCCAGAACTACAGGCATGCGCTACCACGCCTGGCTCGTTTTTTGATATATTGTAAAGACGATATCTCATCAAGTTGCCCAGGCTGGTCTGGAACCCCTGGGCTCAGGCAATCCTCTCGCCTCAGCCTCCCAAAGTGCTGGGACTACAGACTTGAGCCACTGTGCCCAGCTGCATATGTGATTTTTTGATAAACAAAATTTATAATCTATACACTCAGATCTATTAATGTTTTCCTACTTAATTTTTGCCATGGAATTTAAGTCTTAGAAAGTCCATCCTTGTTAATCAATCGAGTGAAAAATAAAAGATATATAAAAATTTGGAATTTTTTGGCATAGTGTATGAGGCTGAGGATCTATAATTTTCTTTTTCTCCAAATAGCTCATTTCATAATACATGTGTTACTAATATGTGTCATGGCAGCTGAGAATCAGCTAGGCTTTGAAGCACATAATTTTACTCCCTGAATTATCTGCTGAGCCTATTTTAGTACGTCCTATGTAACTTTGATGCCATGATAAAAATTACTTGCTCTGTTAAATTTCCTTTAAATTGTCTTTTTATTAAAGAAATAAAAATATTTCTTAATATTTTCTTTTCATCCTTGACAATTATTGTTTAAAGTAAACCCAGGATATTTTTTATAAACCTTTCTCTGCATAAAAATGCAAATTATTAATGAACCTAATCTCTGATTTTTAAAGATTTAAAGACAGCTATCTCTATTTATAGAAACACTTTATTGTTGTTGAGGTTTGGTGCTATATTGTAAAAGTAGAAAGCCATTGCTCTTTTATTCTTGTTCCTTTATTTTCATTTTAAATATTCTGTAGTTGGTTGGATGGAAGTTATTTCAGACTTGTCATGCCACCAGAAAACTAATACCATTGAGTTGGTACAATAAGGACCTCTATTTTTGCCTTCTGAATGATGAAAATAAATGCAATGAAAAAATGTGTACATTAATCTGACCTTTTAAAGATATTTGTTGCTTTTATTATTATGGAAATTAAAGTAATGATTATGGCAATTAGTGTTTTCATATTTGTTTACTCAACAATTCCTTATTTTGCTTAATAAATCTATTGAGTGACTATTATGTGTGACGTGCTGTGCAAGGTCCTGGGGTGTAGCTATGAATAAGATGAATGTAACCTATGGGATTATAGATGAGCACATGGTGTAAGTTAGAACATCAAGCTACATACAGAAGTATGGTACAAATATAGAAATATGAAGGAAATGGGAAGAAATAAACTTTCAGAAGACTTGGTTAACCATTCAATTCTTATCCATTTTAATAGATTAGCCTTTAGATATTTTCCAAGGATACAAGATTTCTTAATTTGTCTGCACCATTTATAAATAACAATATCCTATAGTAAAAAGAGTTTCATTTATATAGAATGATGGTGAAACATTATTTATGAAATGTGCTTTCATTCACATCTCAGTGATCATGCAAATGAGAGGGAAATAATTTGCTGCTCACATAGAATATCAGTGTACTAATCAACATGGTTATATCATGACCTAAATTGAAATTAGTAAATTGAAGTTATATGTTGACATTTGCTTTTATTGGTTTGGTTTAAGTTTTGCAAAAGTATATTTTTTTTTAGAGATAAAGAGAAGAACATCTGCAACATACAGCCTGATTTGGATAGGAGAAATATCAAGTTCTACATTTTTTTTATTGTTTCTTCCTCCTGGTATGTTTTCCACCTGTGTTGTATAGAATGTCAGTGTTCTTAAAGGGCAGGATTCATATGTGGTTAAGAGTCCACAGTCTGGAAACAGATTGTCTCAGCTCTGCCATATACTAGCCATGAGCAAGTTGCTTAAACAATCAGTGCCTCTATTTCATCATCTGTAAAATCATAAGGTTGGTGTGTGGATTAATGAATTAATGTGTGTTAAATGTTTAAACGATGCCAGGAACTTAACAAGATCTATATAAGTATTGCTGCTGCTGCAGAGACAGCAGCAGCTATGGCAGATTCCGCTGCTGCTCTTCCTCCTTCTTTTTCTGGTTATTCTACTATTAATATTACTTTAATTATTAATGAAAAGATCCTCTAAGAGTTTCTAAAAAATTCTTTGGTGATTTTGTCTCTTGAATAACATTGCAGATGTGCCTGGAAAGTACCCCAGAATAGAAATCTTATGTAAAAATATTCCTAATGCTGCAAATAAATTTACAACAATTGACACCTGGCTGTCTTTTTCAGAATTATTCACTGCCTAAAAGAAGTACTTAAAAAGTTATGGAAAATGAGCTGTAATTTTTTTAGCAATATTATGCGCAGATATATTTATACAAAACTCAGCATGGTATTGTTTTTGAGTGATCTGTGTAGAGCTGAAGATCAAGAATGAAATAAGTATGTTTTATAGTTTCAGTAAAGTAAAAATACAGAATTGTGCTGACTCACTTAAAAGTTGGACTTTTTTGTTATTCAATTAATATGTACATATGTGAGCATAACTAAGACAACGTTATAGATGTGAAATTGCTGGGTTGGAGAGTATACTCAATGTAAATTTGCTCTTCAAAAAGGTTATGCAAAATTTTATTTTGTGTTTTTCCCACTACCACTTCTCCCCATGCTGGTACAGTAAGCCTTGGGTACTGATGGGTATCACTCAGTTGTGTTAGAGCAGAAGACAGCAGAGAACCACTGACTTAGTACCTTCTTCCCATCCACTGTCTCACTTTAAATTTCCTTCTTTGTTATATCCTTGGATTTTACTGAAAGTTGCCAAAGAGGCTGGGCACAGTGGCTTACACCTATAATCCCAGCACTTTGGGAGGCTAAGGCAGGAGGACTGCTTGAGTCCAAGAGTTCGAGGCCAGCCTGGACAACATAGAGGACTTTCTCTCCACAAAAAATTAAAAAAATAAAAATTAGCCAATCACGGTGGTTGTGCACCTGTAGTCCCAGCTACTCAGGAGGTTGAGGCAGGAAGGTTGCCTGGGCCCAGGTGTTCAAGGCTCACACTGCAGCCTGGGTGACACAAGAAAACTTTTTTTTAAAAAGTTGCCACAAGGAACTACCACATAAAAGGACTTACATGCTTACAGTACAACAGTAATTAAGGACATTACCCTCATGTTGATCAGTGGCCCTTAAAAACAAAAATCTCAAAAATCTTTTAGAATTTTGGTATCAGGAAACATTTTGTCTCTCTTTAACAAACTGGTTTCCATCCTTGAGAATGCAAGTGCATTATTTTAAAAATAGCTTCATTGAAATATGATTCATATACCATACATTTCACCTATTAAAAGTTTACATAGTGATTTTTTTAGTATATGTATACAGAATTGTACAACCATTAACACAATTGATTTTACAATATTTTCATTACCCTCTTCCAAAAATAACTTTGTACCCACTAGCAATCACTCCCCACTTCCTCCTGATCACTTCCCCTTCCCCCCCAGCATTAGGCTGTCACTAATCTACACACTAATTTTATAGATTGGCCTATTTTGGACATGCCACATCCCTCGAAACATATACTGTTTGGCCTTTTGTATCTGGCTAGTTTCACTTAGCATAATGTTTTCAGTGTTTGTTTATGTTTTAGCATATATCAAAACTTCATTCTTTTATGGCAAAACAGCATTCTCTTATATGTATGTATATACCACATTTTTTCCACTCATCAGGTGACAGGCATAGTGGGTTGTTTCCAGTTTGGGAATATTATGAATAATGCTGCTATAAACTTTTATACAAAAATTGTTATTTGACATTTTTTTTATTCAATATATTTTTTTATGATATTGTGGGGTACAGTTAAGGGTTAGGTGTACAAATATGCCTCGTTCAGGCACCCTTATTGATAGGAAGTATCTCCCCGTCTCAAGACAGATATTGACTACCATTAATCCCATCACCCTACCCCTGCCCCTCGATAGTTTCCCACCACTGTCAGTCATTTTCTTGTGGTAATACGTTGGATGATAAAGGTCTACTATATGAGTGAGAACATGTGATACTCAGTTTTTTCTTTCTGTGAAAGGTCACTCAGTATTATAGACTCTAGGTCCATCCAGGTTGCTGCAAAGTTCATGATTTTGTTCTTTTTTATGGCTGCGTAGTATTCCATCGTGTATATGTACCACATTTTTTTAATCCAGTCCTCTTTTGATGGACAGCATGGTTGCTTCCAGGTTCTTGCTATTGTGGACAATACTGCGATAAACATACGTGTGCAGATATCTTTTTTATAGAGTGATTTGAGTTCTTCGGGGTATATTCCCAGTAGGGGGATTGCGGGGTCGTATGGGAGGTTGATATTTAGAGCTTTTAGGTATCGCCACTCTGCTTTCCACAGAGGTTGCACTAGTTTACACTCCCACCAAGAGTATAGAAGTGTCCCCTTTTCGCCACACCCTCTCCAGCAACTGTTATTTTTTGAGTTATTGATAATTGCCATTCTGACTGGAGTTAAGTGATATCTCAGTGTGGTTTTGATTTGCATCTCCCTGATGATTAGCGAGGTTGAACATTTCTTCATGTGACATCCAAGCAGCCAACAGACACATGAAGAATGGCCATTATTAATAAAACAAACGACAGATGCTGGCAAGGATGTGGAGAAAAGGAATGCTTCTACACTGCTGGTGGGAATGCAGACTAGTGCAACCTCTTTGGATGACAGTGTGGCAATTTCTGAAAGAACTAGAAATTGACCTTCCATATGACCCAGCAATTCCCCTATTGGGAATATACCCAGAGGAACTCAAATCATTCTATGACAAAGATACCTGCACACGTATGTTTGTTGTAGCTCTATTCACAATAGCAAAAACATGGAACCAACCATGTTGCCCATCAAAGATGGACTGGATTTTTTAAATGTGGTACATTGTACACAATGGAATATTATGCAGCCATAAAGAAGGACAAATATATGGACTCTGCAGCAACTTGGATGGATTTTGAGTCAATCATACTCAGTGATTTATCACAGAAACAAAAAACTAAGTTCCATATGTTCTCACTCATAAATGGACGTTGAACAATTATAATGCTATAAGAAAGTGATTGGCAGTAGTGGAAAACAGTCAGGGGAG
>CAUYQG010085335.1:0-15128 GCA_963574415.1 Tarsius wallacei | reverse complement strand
TGAGTGAGACTCCAACTGAAAAAAAAAAAGTGAAAAACATGAATTTCGCAGCAACCTGGATGGAATTAGAGTTTATAATACTGAGTGATCTCTCACAGAAACAAAGATCTGAGCATCACATGTTCTCACTCATAAGTGGACCTTGAACAACTACTGTAATACTATAAGAAAAGGATTGACAGTGGCAGGAAACTATGGCGGGGGCAGGGAGGGGAAGGAAGGTGGGACTAACGGTAGTCAATATCTGTCTGGGGAAAGGGGGGCATACCTCATCAACAAGGGTACCTGCCCAATGAATATTTGTATACCTAACCCTTAACTGTACCCCACAACTTTAAAATAAAAAAAATATATTATAAAAAAAAGAAAAAAGAAAAGAAAAACATGCACAACCAGGAATGAGAAAAAAACTGTAATCATAGATTACATGGGATAAAAAGAATTACTTAAAAAATTATGTGCGAACAATGAATTTGAAAATCTACATGAAATAGATAGTTCCTTAGTAAAATATAAATTACTAAAAATTATCCAAGAAAAAATCTGAAAATTTGAATCAATTATTTACCATAGAAGTGATTGGAAAGGTAATTAAAAATCTATTATTATAAAAAATATTAGAATCAGATGGCTTTACAGTTGAATTCTACATTATCTATAAATTACAGAAAATTGTAATATTATTTAAACTGAACTGCACAGCAAAGAAAAGTTTCTAATTTCATTTTATGAAGATACTGTAACCTTCATGAAATCTGAACTAAATATATATTACATACGTACGTATATGTATATGTATACAAATCAGTGGTCGCGAAGGGTTAGACGGAGGCAGGGATAAAATGTCAGTACATAGATTTTTTTTCTTTTCTTTTCTTTTTTTTTGAGTTGGAGTCTTACTTTGTCGCCCAGGCTGGAATGTGGTTGCACATTCATGACCACCGCAGTCTCGACCTGCTGGGCTTAGGTGATCCTTCTGCCTTAGCCTTCCAAACAGCTGGAACTACAGGCATGCACTGCCATGCCCGGATAATCTTTTAATTTACTATAGAGACGAGGACTTGCCAAGCTGCCCAGGCTGGTCTCAAACTCCTGAGCTCAGGCAATCTCTAACCCCAGCCTCCCAAAGTGCTGGGATTACAGGCTTGAGCCACCGGGCCCGGCAAGTTTATGTCTTTAAAGATGTTTTTATTATATGTCATCCAAAATGTTTCATTGATCTTTGTAAGAGGATTATTTCAACAACTTGTTTTGCCATTACCAGGGGCTACATCTGCTTCAGCGTGCACTTGACTCTGTTCTGCAGTGGATTCCTAAATTCACTAAGGACAGACACTATGTCATGTTTATTCGAAAGCTTAGGGGTTAACAAAATTTCTTGAACACATTGAATAGCGAGGTTTATGAGACTGCACTTTTCAATGCTATTGATATAAATTCTTTAATTATCTTCCATAAACATTGTGCAAATTTACATTTCCACCAGAAGTCTATAAGAGTGAGTTAACCTATAACTGACTTTGCTTCAGCACTGAGCGTTATCATTGTTTGGAAATTGTTCCTGATTTTTGGGAGAAAATAAATATTTCACTTTAAAAATATTTATTTTATTAGCAGTCTTGTTGAACTCTTGTTCTTATGTTCTTTGTACATTTGTGTCGCTTTTTTGAAAGAGGGCTTATTTATGTATTTTATAAAGAGATATGCTAAAATAATGTCAAAACATTAAGAATAAAATAAAAAGGAAAAAGATGAACAGAGAAATACTATTTGCAATTTAATTGACAGAGGGTAAATGCCATTAATATAAAGTGTTCTTATCAATCAACAAGAAAGTGATGCACAAATTAACGGGGAAGTATTGGCCAAGGACATAAACAGCCTAGTTTTGGAATAAATGCAATTTATAAATTAACATGCTTAGAATGTTTAACAGGAAAATGCTATTGAAACAGAAGTTCTCTCTCTTTCTATTTCTGTCTCTGAAGCATACCTACGAATCCTTAATTCTTTTTTGTTTGTTCGTTTGTTTACTTTTGGGCTTCACTATCCTAAAATCAAATCGTATATCTACATTTGATTCTAACAGTTTGTGCTTTCTTTGATTTTACACATAACTCTTTAAGCTGTCTGGAATGTATTTTTCTGTAGCATATAAATTAAGGAGTGGTGTTTTAAAAATTATATGTTTAGAGCTTTTCTTCTTATTTACAATGACCTTATTATTATTAGTGTGCTTTGCTATCAAAAGACAGTATATAAATTAGAGCAGGTGCATGGAAGTCAGTGCTCTTTGAGTTTATTTTATTGTCTCACTGTAATCATAGACCCTAAGCACTCCACTTAACCCTTACTTGCAAAAACTGCATAAAGCAAGGCTGGGCTCGGTGGCTCAGCCTTTAATCCCAGCACTTTGGGAGACCAAGGCAAGTGAATTGCCTGAGCTCACGGGTTCGAGACCAGCCCAGGCAACTTGGCGAGATCTCATCTCTACGATAAATCCAAAACTAGCCAGGCATGGTAGCACATGCCTGTACTTCCGGCTACTTGGAAGGCTGAGGTAGAAGGATCGCCGGACGCCAGCAGGCAACACTGGGGTGGCCGTGAAAGAAAAAAAACAACAACAACTGCATAAAGCAGAGCTCACTTTAGCATTACATTAAATCACTTGCACCTCATAAATAATCAGGACATTTTTAGAGTCAGTAGGATTTAATAATCAAACAATAGCAAGATCTGTGTCCTGAATATCGGGGTTCAAAGTCCAGCTTGATCGCTTATCAGTTGTGTGAACTTGGATAAATTACTTACCTTCCCTGGGCCTCTATTTTCTCATCTGTTATGTGTGTGTGTGTGTGTGTGTGTGTGTGTGTGTCTGTGTGTCTGTGTGTGTGCGTATGTGCGTGTGTGTGTAATTTATTAAGCTTTTTTCTCTAGTCACCAAGAACATTGACCTGCCATAACCCCATACATCCTCCACAGAAGCAAAAGTTTTATCATCACTTTGTTTTTGACAACACAGTAGATAAAGAAGGTGTAGTAATATCCTTGATTTGTATCTTATGACTAATAGTGAAATCAAGAATACTTTCCTAAATTTATTGTCCATTTAACACTGCTTCATGTTAAATTTTACTGTCGTTTGCCTAAGTTTATATCAGACTGCTTCTTCTTCTTTTTATTCATTTAAGGAGTACAAGTACAGTTTATGTGGATATATCGGGTGGTGGTGACATCTGAACTTTTAAATGTGTAGCCATCGCCCGAATAGAGTACATCGTACCCATTAAGTAATTTCTCATCCCTCACCCCCTCCCACTTTCCCATCCTTCTGACTCTCCAATGACTATTATTTCACTCTCTGTGTCCATGTTCATACATTATATAGCTCCTGCTTGTAAGTGAGAACACATGGTATTTGACTTTCTGAGTAATTTCACTTAATGGCATACAGTTACATGCATGTTGCTGCAAAAGACATAATTTCATTATTTTCTATGACTGAATAGTATTCCATTATATACCCCATATTTTCTATTTTCTTTCTTTCTTCCTTCTTTCTTTCTTTCTTTTTTTTTTTTGAGTTGGAGTCTCACTGTGTTACCCAGGCAGGAGTACAATGGCCAAGTTGCCCAGGCTGGTCCTGAATCCCTAGGTTGAGGCAAGCCTCTTGCCTCTGCCTCCCAAAGTGCTGGGATGACAGGTGTGAGCCACCACGCCCTGCCCCATATTTTCTTGATCTAATCATTTGTTGATACACGTAGGTTGATTCCATATCTTTGCTATTGTGAATAGTGCTGCAATAAAGATACAAATGCAGGAGTCTTTTTTATATGATGATTTCTTTGGGGGAGTAGAAACTCAATAGTAGGATTGTTGCATCAAATGGTAGTTCTATTTCTAGTTATTCAATAAATCTTCATACTGTTTTCCATAGAGGTTGTTCTAATTTACATTGTCACCAACAGTCTGTAAGCATTTCTTTTTTGTGGTGCCCTCACCAACATCAGCTATTATTATTATTTTTAATAATAGTCATTCTTACTTGTTTGAGATGATATATCATTGTGCCCTTAATTTGCTTTCTCTGATGATTAGTGATGGTAAGCATTTTTTCCCCATCTGATTGTTGGCCATTTGTATGTCTTTTGAAAATTGTCTAGTCATGTCCTTTGTCCTCTTTTTAATGGGGTCCCTTTTGTTGTTGTTGTTGAGTTCTGGGTTCCTTGTAAATTTTCGATACAAATCCCCTTTATTGGATTCACCATTTGCAAATATTTTCTCCCATTCTGCAGATTGTTCACTTTATTGATTAATTTGCTGTGTATAAGCTTATTAATTAAATTAAGTCCCGTTTGTCTGTTTTTGTTTGTGTTTCTTGCGCTTTTGAGGTCTTAGCCATGAATTCTTTGTCTAGACAAATGTCCAGAAGAACTTTCCCTACATTTTCTTCTAGTATTTTTATAGATTCATGTCTTACATTTAAGTCTTTGATCTGTCTTGAGTTAATTTTTTTATACAGTGAGAGATAGGGGTCCAATTTCATTCTTCTGCATGTGGTTATCAAGTTTCCCAGAAAAAAAAAAGTTGAATAGGGTGTCCTTTTCCCAGTGTATATTTTTGTCGACTTTGTCAAAGATCTATTGACTGTAGATATGTGGCTTTATTTGTGGTTTCTCTTTTCTATTCCATTGATCTATGTATCTGTTTTTATACCAGTACCATGCTATTTTGGTTACTATATCCTTGTAGTATAATTTGAGATCAATTAATGTGATGCCTCCAGGTTTGTTCTTTTTGCTTAGGATTGCTTTGGCTATTGGGAATCTTGTTAAATTCCACATAAATTTTAGGATTTTTTTCTAATTCTATGAAAAATGGATATTTTGATAGGGATTGCACTGAATATGTAGATTGCTTCAGGCAGTTTGTCATTTTAACAATATTAATTCTTCTAATCCATGAGCATGGGATGTTTTTCTGTTTGTTTGTGTCCTCTACAATCTCTTTAATCAGTGTTTTCTAGTTTATTCTTGTAGAGGTCTCTCACCTCCTTATTTAAATATATTTTCCAACATAGTACTGAAGTTCTGTCCAGAGCAATCAGGCGAGAAAAAGAAAGAAATGACATCCAGAGTGGAAAGGAGAAAGTTAAATTATGTCTGTTCACTGACAACGTGATCTTCTACTTAGAAAACACTAAATACTCCTTAAAAACATCTAGATTTGATAAACTTAGTGAAGTTTCAGGATACAAAATCACTGCTGTACAATATGTCCATGTAATGAATATGTATGTCTATCCCTAAATTTAAAATAAAATAAAATAAAATAAACTCAGTGGCATTTCTATACATCAACTATTAAGTTGCAAACCAAATCAAGGAGGCACTCTCATTTGCAATAGCTACAATTTTTTTTTTTAATCTAGGAATTCATTTAACTGATGTGGTGAAATATTTTTATTTTCAAATTTATATTTAGGGAAGATGGGAAGTAAAAAGCAAGATCTCATCTAGATTTTAGGTCATATGTATGTAGAAATATCTTCTTTTATCCAAGGTTAAAATAGATGTCCAAACAATTTTAAATACCATTACTTCAAATAATTTTCTTTAAAATGTTTTGAGATCTGTTAGGTCATTTACAGTGTTGTGTGAACTGGAACGGTCCAGATCAACACCACACAGCAGCAGGTGACACAGAGTCTAGTGGAAACTCACAGTCTCAGGCCTAACCCCTGCTGAAATACAGGCTTCATTTTAACAAGCTCTCCAACTGATTTATGTGTGGGCTGAGAAAGGCGAGTGTAGAGAATGCATTCAGATAAAAATCTCAATGTAAGCAGTACCTACAGCTGCTAATATATATTAGCTATTTTTATGTCATATGGGTGGCACATGTTTTCTTACTCTGTAACTGGGTTTTTTAAAATTTTAATTTATAGTATTTTGCTAAACATTTAAAAGTTGTTATATATTCAAGAATGTTTATCCCATTACTTAGGAATTCTGAGAGTCTTGGCTCCCTGAGAAGAAGCTCACCCAACTCAAAATTATACAAATATTTTTCTTTTTTTAATATTTTCATTTTGCAAAATCACACAACTCCTGAATGTGATCAACACTTTTTATAGGAAGCAAAACATAATAAATTTTAAGGGATGTGAACGTAGAGTTAATTTATTATGCATGATGGGCTGCTTTATAACTAGGCAGCATTTTCATATCTCATGTTCACTGGATTATCAGAGTATATTTCCCAGATGCTTTCAAGGCCCTTCCAGCCAAGAGTCTAAAGCCTTCCGAAGAGCAACTGTTAGAATGAGGAAAAGCAGTTTAAATTAGCAGAGTAATGCTCTAAATGTAGCATGATATTAGCAGGCTGGTCTCCATCCTTTTCTTGGAATTAAGTTTAAGGTAAATGTGAAAACTGGACAGACTTTCAAAATAACACTGCAGAACCATACTGTGTGTTTCCAGACATGGATGTGCTATTCATTGCTGTTTGGTCACTCTTGGACCCAGTTGAGAAGAGCACCATATTTTCTGGAAGATTTGTGTCCTGAGACCTGATCATTGATGTACTATAAATGTCTGCAATATGTCTATCTTCAGAGACAGTGTGTTATAACTCGTTAGTACTCAGATTTGGGACTCTGACTGCCTGGGCTCCCATCTCAACTCCAACATTAATAAAACTGTGTGACTGGGCAATTAGATAAATCCTCTGATTTGGTTTCTTCATCTGCCAGTGAGGATAATAATAGTACTGACAACACAGTGTATTCAGGAGGAATAAATAAGTTAATATTTTTAAAATGCCTAGGTTAGTATTTGACATGGATTAACTAAATATACTGTAAGAACTACTGGTTAACAGAGCTGGACATTATTATTTAGACCACATTGAAGCAAAATATAGATATTTAATACGAAGAAGAGATACATAATTGCAATTTTTTGTATTATAAATTAATAGAGAACAGCGTTTCTCCCCCTTGGAGTAAATGTAGATCAAAATAAAAGTGAGCAATTTCTCTAGATACCAGCTGCCAGCTTCGCTCTCTATCCAACACACCCACCATTTCTTGTAGGTCTTTTCTCACTGCGTTTCAATGATCCTTCTTATGAAAAACAGGGACCTACAAGAACATAACATCCAATTATATCTCCTGAACTTTGCTATATAACAAACAGGTTTGGGTATTCAGTGCATATTCACTTATTATATTATGCAGTCACGAATATAGCTTAAATAATAAAAACAAATGAGGGTCTTACTGTTAAAGTGAACATTACTTTTTATAATGAGGAGACATAGTCTTCCTTTGACTTGAACGTTTTATCTTGTTACATCTCTATTTCCTTTCCTTCCACTCCATCATAATAAAACTTTTACTAGAAGGGTGAACAAACCAGCAACAACACAGAATCTCTGCTCTTAAGGCAAGTAGGAGACAATGCTCGGGATATCAAACAGGTAGCGTGTTTTATATTCTGTTTTCTCCTGCTGCTATTGCATTGTTGCTGAAATAAATATTGGCTACTGAAGCCTTATGAAAGTACTAAGTAGCCACATAAATCTGGCCATGACTAAGTAATCCATCTCTTTACAGAGAAAGAGAATAGCCCTCCAAGAACTGTACCAACATTCTGACTTTAATATCTTTAGATTTTTGTACAATACTTTAGTAACAGATTTGAAAATAGTTTGGTAGCTATATTTAAAGTTTGAAATTGCACCCACTTTTGTTTCATTTCCCAGTAGTTGCTGTGCAGATAGTTCCATTATTTCTCAAGTTATAAAGTAATTTTACTGAAAATTTTCAAAACACTTCATTGGTACGAGTTAAAGACTGTACTTTGCTTACAACCAAACCAAGCAACGTTTTTGCTATCAAAACACATTATTACTTTCTTTCCTAAAACCAGAAAGGAATCAGAATATATATTTTCCCCTTTGAATATGAATCTTTTCCCTTTGGAATACAACTAATGTTTGTATCTGATTTTTTCAAGCAGAACCTTCCAATTGCACTACCCAAACCAAATGGAGAGATAGATTATGTAATTTTTTGGTCTTTATGGCACGAACACTACACATCCAAGTCGAAAATAACAAGATGAAAATATTATGTGCATGGCTCATTTAGTGGATAGAAACTTTATCTTTTAGTACCACATATGTTTTCATGGAACTAAAATTTAAAAAGAAGACTAGCTTCTCGCAGTGTTGCTAATATGGAAACACTGCATTGAGAAAACTGGTGAGAAAAACGTTGTTGTTTTCAATACCTTAAATTTGCTTGCTCTTTGTTATGTGCTTTTGCCCCATGATCATCAACGACTTGGCAAAGCCCATTTTAAAAAATGACATGATTAGATTCAGATGGTCTTGTACTGTGAACCCTGGAGATCCTTCCAGGTATGGACAGCTTCTCTAAGAACAATCGTTTTCTAGAACCTCTCAAGCTTTCCCCTTTCTTTCTTTGTCCAGGTTATTTTTTTTAACCATTTCCCTTTTTTCTGATTAGCTTATAGCTCTGTAGTTCCAGCTGTTTCATTCTGTAGCTCTAAAACCCAATCGCTGGGGAGTTCTGTGTAATTGCCCGTAATATGGACCACATTATCCATTTCAGGAACTGTGCTGAAAGACAGCAGCAATCAGGGGTTTCTAAAGGCAGTCTGGCTTACGCTAATGGACCTAACAGGAAGGAAATGCAATTTGAAAGAAGCTGATGCATATGTTCTATTGCTGAATATAATGTTTGATTTAATTATTAACTGTCAGTGATGAAGAGGCAGATCCCGTTTGGCTCTACTTAGAGTGCAATGCTTTGCATTCAAAGAAAACAAATGACAAAAGTTTTGTATTTCAATCCATAACTTAACAAAAGAAAATGATATTTATTTTCACCCAACAAATCATGGTTTTCTGAATTACTTTTACCTGAGGGATGTGTTTTACTTTTTAATCCCTATTTTGAGAATGCACCACTGAAAATTTCTAGCTAGCATTTTCTTTTCTTGTTTTTGTTTTATTTTCACTAGTATCATACATGAAGACTTCTTCTGATAAGGGAGTTTGGGATGGAAGTCAGAGTCTTGGATTGAGTAGCTTTCTAAATCCCCTTCCTGTTGAACTTCATCTAGTGTGTTGATTGGCAGAAGACATTTCAGTGAAGGGGGTTGGAAACGTAGCTGTCTTTATCTCCTCTTTTTCTCAGAATGAGTGACTTGGCACTCAGCTTCTGTCCATTTCTTTTAATTGGCATTTTGTGACTTCCAGGAAGGCTCTCCCTTGCTTTAAAAGCCCATAATTGTATGTGAAAGGCAAAGAGCAAGATGTAAAGAACAGATTCATTAGAGGGCAAACATATTCATGCCTCTTCTTAGTTACTTTATTCCTACGTTGATAGAAAATGACCTAATATATACAGAGAAATGGGTATCAGCCCACTGGATTTGTAAGACAGCTCAATGCACAAAACGCTCTACTGGGTCAATAAGCTGGAAAAGAGTGGTTTAGTACTATGTGTAAACAGAATAATGGAGCTATGTAATTTTAGTTGTGCATTTTATATCTATCTGGTGAGATTATTATCTTTGACACTAGCCTAGGCAGATGCGTAACTGGGGCTGAAATTAAACAATAATGATGATATTTGGAGCTCATCCAAAATGCTCTCTATTGTTTATGTAAGTAGCTCCAGCATCATTATTTGATCCATAATTTCTCATTTTTTATTACACATATGTTCTTACATACAACAGCATACAACATCAACTCAGTGGGAGGCAGTTTTCTTTATGATTTCAAAAGGAATTGTTTATTTTTGTCATGAGGATAATAGAAAGCAATGAAGCTTCCTGGAAATACAATACCACAATTCAAATGTCTAATTGATTTAGACAGATTAAAGAAAAAATATGGGGCCAATCTATATTTTTGTTCTCTCAAACAGCCCAAGTGTCTTGTTTGAGATTCTCCATTCTTATTCTGGGCTGGGGGTTCACAATTTTAGTTATAAAGGACTGAAATCTGGCTTATGTGCAATTATTACTAAACTGATAGAGTTTAATTCTAATGTTCTCAATTCCAAGGACTTTGGAAGAATATCATTTATGCATGGAAGTGCCTAGTGAAAGCAGTACTTGATGAACTTTAAAAAGTTCAAAAACTTAGTTCCCAGAAGCATACCAATCACAAAAAAGAATGATGCTACTCAAATTCTATCATATAAATCAAGCCACAAGACCGTCATTCTTTCATTTTGCCTCCTGACTGTCTAGTTAGATAAGTTTGATACAGTCTCAAATATGATTTTAAAAAGATGTTAAATCTTCCTATCATTGTCCTTTGTGGTGTTTTAAGTAGTGTGTCACTTATTTTTATTTAAAATAATTATACAAACAAGCACGTCTTAATTCACTCTTAGAAATGTGTTATTTCATGTGTTTGATTATAGCCTTTTTTTTTTCCTGAGTTGGAGTCTCACTCAGTCACCCTGAGTGACCGCCCTGGGAGCGGCCACCGCAGCCTCGACCTGCTGGGCTCCGGCGATCCTTCCGCCTCAGCCTTCCAAGTAGCCGCAACTACAGGCGCGCGCTACCACGCCCGGCTAATTTTTTTTTGATTTATTGTAGAGATGAGGTCTCGCCTGCCCAGGCGGGTCTCGAACCCGCGGGCTCAGGCAATCCACTCACCTCACCCTCCCAAGGCGAGGGATTACAGGCTGAGCCACCGAGCCCGGCTGATCTTCCAAGAAAGGCATGCATTTGGGCCATAACCCGCCTATCGTCTTCAGCATTCAGAAATATCATGCATCGTACCTGGCCTGTCCTGTTGTCCAGGTGGGATCTTTGTATCTAGTTTTGAACAATTACCCCTCCAGTACGCAAACATAAGTGCTGAGTAACCCCTGTGGAAGATAGGACATTTTAAGTCTGCTTAAAATGAGGTTAAAAGAAATGCCTATGAGAGTCTACCAAATGGGACCGAAGTCATATCAGGGGGACAGTTACACTCCTTGGGATTAATGGGAAGGTACTGACCCAAACACTCAGAGATCTGTTTATAAATAAACACAGTGCAAATATTTGACTGTGCAGGTGTGTCTTCATCTCTAATATGATTCCTTCAAGCAGCAAAACAGGTGTTCCGGCTGCATGCTAATCAGGGAAAAGAATGTCTGAAATATGCATCTGCACACTGACATCTGGGCAGAGATTGTCCAAACACATTCTCAAGTGCAAAGTCTTAGAAAATGGCCCTCTTTTGCTTTCCTTAGTACCGAGAGGCATATTTTGCAAGTGGAAAAAACCCACACTTGCTGGCCGTTGGGGACCCCTGCTTATGTGTGGCAGATGACAGCCAGAACGCAGACACTGACTAACAAGCTGGCTGAGTTGAAAACAACTTGGTGAAAGTTTTAGGTTTTCTGGAAGAGTAAAGTGCTACCAACGACAGGACTGGGTCTCCAGGAAGGCAGAGGTTGGGGGGTTGTGGGAAGGAAGGCAGAAAGACAGGTGATGTTGATACAGACGTTTCTTATTTTGCTTCTGCCATTTAGTTCTATTCGCTTCTTTTTATTTTAATTCCTCCCTTTTTCTTCCTCAGGGACACCTCTGCTCTCTTCCTCCTTCTTAAGATAAGACCTGAATTTTAGTTGATGGGAGTTTTAGAATACAAAATATGGTGAGTTGGATTAATTAGAATATTTCACAGAAACTTTCCTGCTTTCAGTTATCCTCTTGACAAAGAGAAATGCTAATTCTTACAGGACTAACTCCAGCCACATCTTCTAGGTGCATTCCTATAGGTGTTAGCAACTGAAGTGGCATAATAAAGAGGGAAACAACAGACACAAAAGAAGAAATGGAAACTACGCCATGAAATGTACTTGCAACTCCTGAAATGTGTTCAGTTCTGAATTTTTATTTGGTCCATCTGTCCTACCATATATTAAAACCATAATTTGTCTCAAAGATATACGTTCCTATTTTTAAATATTTAACATGAAAGTGGAATACCTTAGATTTTAGTTTTTAGTATTTCATGCCTACTTAAGTTTCAACCTAAAAATTACCCAGAGGAAGAAATGACTACACCCTTAATTCATAAAAATAAACTACAATTTTGACTGTCTATTAAATTCCCCCACTTATATTCATTGTCAAAGAAAGCAATGCTGGGACCAGCTGCCATTACTGCAGTCTCTCCCTTCCCAGGGGCCACAAATGCCCACTTTATTCCCAAAGTCAGTTCCCGCTGGGCTTCTATGAGAATCTTCCATAATTTCAGTGACTGACAAAAAGACTCAGTAGACAGCAAAATCTACATTTTAACAACATTTGTAAGTTGCGGTCAGATCCATTCCAGATCTTTATTTCTTAAATTCCAAGCACTGCGTGCTCTAGCTAATGTGGATGTTTCCTCAATAATAAAATTCCATTTTAAATTACAGGAGAGATTCCATTTTAAATTATAGGATAACATAAAATCTAAAGGAAATATCTCCCAACATTCTATAGTTCTTCAAAAGCCCACTTTGACAGTAACAGTAAGAATAAATGTAAGAAAACACAAAGATATGAGATTTGACATAAGGTACAAAGAAGCTTTTCATCATGTCCTTCCCAACATACCCATGCTGAATAGCCTTCCTGCACCGGGTCTCTCCACATCCACCCCCACTCAAGGCCCAGCTCAAATGCACTGACTCGGTAATTCTCATCATAACCCTCACTAGAAACCAAATCAATTCATCCTTATTTGAAAACTTAGGAGTTAGTTCACATACTGAGGGAGAGAGAGAGAGAGAGAGAGAGAGAGAGAGAGAGAGAGAGAGAGAGAGAGAAAGAGAACAAGATTCATTGCTTGAGTTACTCTACAACATCCAAGAGGGACACTTTAAATGTATGGATTTTAAAAATAAAACAACCTGGCATACGGTAAGTTAAAATTGGAATTATGCTTGTTCAATTGCTTAAAATTCCTCCTTTTATAACAAGGTGGGGAATTTAAAAAATGATGACATTTTTTATTTTACTAATTTCATCCCCAAAATGTCCCATTCTCATTACTGGATTAAAAGTAGTTAAAAGATGTAAAATAAATGGACTTTATGTTGGGGGTGTAGGTGAGCCCTCCCCACCGAGGATTTTGTGTGACCTTCCATCTCAACTGCCCTGTCCATGCAGCTTCCAGAGAGAATTTCAGTTGGCTAGATCTGGATAAGACTTACATAAACATCCTTAGCTATGTTTGTGGCAAGGAAATCCTTCTCTATGTCATTACTTTGTAAGAGGGACAGTCACCTTTATTATTTGGCGGTACATGTAACTGGCACATACTAAGATAAGTTGTCTGCAAGTAGGATAGTTTTGACAAGGGCTGTTTTGCTTGTGAACTTAGGTAGAAGACGGCACAACTGGCTTGACTGGAGCTCTGCGTTAATACAATCTAGCTTTTAGCTTTCGAGCGGACAGCGGAAGTTACTGTGGGAAAGTAATATTAGGCTCATTCGGGCTTTGTTGGAAGATTCCTGAAATATATTTTGTAAGTGAAAAAATTCTGAAAAACACAACATCACAGGTATATATGCCTACTTACTCTAGCAGTGTCTGTTCACATAAATTAATTTGGATAAAGAGAAGTTGAAATCAAGTCATCATTTGCCTTCAAATAGTTTTTGACTGAGTAACTTCACTTTCTTCCCCACCCCCTAAACTGCTTTGTCTACTTTCTATCAGCCAATTTAATTTTTTTTAGAAAGAGAGAGAGCAGAATATAAGAAGAAGAGAAAAACAATAAACATTCCAGAAACTCTGTGAGTCTACATGATATGAGAGAATGTGTGTTGTTGTTTGGCACTTCAAAGAAGGAAGAGAGAACACATTGAGAGTCTCAGAGAAAGGGAAAGACATCTCTGCCTGGTACTTTTCCCTTTTTGCCGAGAGCAGAACTTATCGAGCAAGTGACCTTTATGAGATTATTGTTTATGATCACTCGGTGTGTGCCAAGAGTCGCAGGAAAGAATATTCCAATTTATTTCAAAGGTTACATATCAGAATTGAATATGCAGTACAACTACATTATCATACGGTATAACTTTTACATAAGAAGTTGGACCTGAGTCACTGCTGTGGTTTCCCTTCAGTCCAGTGTGCTTTGATTTCTGTCCTGTGAAACATGTCCCCTCTCATTCCTAAAGAGGCATACAATGCAGAGATGCAAATAAAGGAAGAAAAAGAGTTGTTGCTGTTGTTTGCTGTTTCTCCAACTGAGAAACTCCATTGAGTTTGAAAGAGCCATGGAATTATTTTCTCTAAGTATTCTATCCAAAAGTAATAACATTTAATTTTGGTGTTCACTTTTTTTTTTTTGAACCAAGTGATCGCCCTCATCAAGCAGTGGGCTCTGGTAGTTGAAATAACCATGTGTGAGTCACGTGGTCTGTGGCAAGAGAGAATTCTGCTTCTATCAGGGAAGGAAATTGACCAGCAGGGACATATTTTTTCCTTGCACATAAAAGGCTTTTAGGGAGCGGCTACTGTGCATTTTTCTGTCTTCAATTTTCCTGAACATGCAGCATAACATTTTAGCTCAATAAGTCTGCTCATCCCCAACTTTATCACTTTGCACACAGGGAAACATAAACCGGGACCGTCTCCTGTCTTCTCCTTCTCAGTCATCAAACTTTGTTGTCAGAGAAACTGCAATGCAGAGCTGCCACGGCTAACCTAATTTCTTTCTTTAAATTCGCTACTTGAAAAAGAGGGATCCTTGCCTCACAGGATGGACCAGTGATTCTTTTTTTTCTTTTTTTTTTTTTTGAGTTGGAGTCTCACTCCGTCACCCAGACTGGAGTGCAGTGGCCGCTCCTGGCCACCACAGCCTCGACATGCTGGGCTCCGGTAATCTTTCCGCCTCAGCCTTCCAAATAGCCGGAATTACAGGCATGCGCTACCACGCCCGGCTGATTTTTGATTTATTGTAGAGATGAGGTCTCGCCAAGTTGCCTAGGCGGGTCTCGAACCCGCGGGCTCAGACAATCCACTCACCTCAGCCTCCCAAAGGCGTGGGATTACAGGCTGAACCACCGAGCCCGGCTTACCAGTGAT
>CAUYQG010085334.1:0-17784 GCA_963574415.1 Tarsius wallacei | reverse complement strand
ATAGGTTGATTGGATGAATCTTCACTGGAGAAGCTTGGCATATTAATTAATTATGATGCTTCAGAATTTCTCCACTGGGGGAGCTTTTGATATGGTAACCTCTTTGAAAGGGAGGGCTGAGAACTTGCTCTGAAGTTGTGTGTGTTTTTTTTTTTCCATTGGAGTCTCACTCTCGCCCAGACTGGAGTGCAGTGGCCGCTCCCAGCCACCACAGCCTCGACCTGCTGGGCTCCGGCGATCCTTCCGCTTCAGCCTTCCAAGTGGTCAGAATTACAGGCGTGCTCTACCATGCCCGGCTAATTTTTGATTTATTGTAGAGATGAGGTCTCACCAAGTTGCCCAGGCGGGTCTCGAACCCACGGACTCAGGCAATCCACTCACCTCAGCCTCCCCAAGCGAGGCATTACAGGCTGAGCTACCGAGCCTGGCTTGAAGTTGTGTTTTAATAGCAAGTCCACTTCATTTATTTAGAATGAATGCTGCTTGGAGTGACTATGTGAAAAGAGGCAGGGCTGACGTTTCAAATATTTGAACCAGTACTTTTCTCCTGTAAGTAACAGGTGAAAAATTTTACAAAGTTATTTCAGCATTTGAAGTACTTTGGAAATTTTTACCTTGGGGACCTTGGGGACTTTATCACAGTCAAAGAAGAGTAATTATTGAATATTAACTTTTATATAGAATTTTCTACATTTCTAGGAATAATTTTTGTACTATAATGTCTCATTTATTGCAAATTACAGACACTCAACCCAAACTAGTTTAAAGAGAGAACTTATTGACTCATGCCAAATAGAAAGATCTAGTTTTAGAAATAGATGCATTCAGGTATACAAATGAAGTTTCTTTCTTCATCATTTCATTCAACTTTACACTTTACTGACTTAATTCTCAGACTACCTCTACATACAGGTAAAGATTAATTCAGATTGTCCTAAACTAATAGACTTATAACTCCCTATTCATGAATCAAATCTCAGTGAACATTCAGATTGTGCTTGGCTTAGTTAGTGTCCTGAACTAATCTTGAACTTGGAACAATTTTGGGTCAAAATGACTGAAAAAAATCTTCTAATTAACCTAGCCTAGACCATGTATGTTCACCTATGACCAGCAGTGGAAGGACAGTGCCAACAACACCTAAAATGGATGGAATGGGTTCTGAACATGAAATCAGATTTAAAAACAAAAAAGGAGAAGAAAGGAGGGAATTCTTGATCATAGTAATATAAAACAAAAATTGCGAACTTGAAAGTTCAAATCTGGCATCTAATTTATATCATTCATTCATTAATTTATTTAAAATATATGTGTTGTCCATCTACTTAAGATCTAGTTTTTGAATAGGCACACTTTCTTGGGCTTACAAAAAGAAAAAGGCAGAGACCCTACATTCCCAATCACTTGCCTTTGTGCTTCATTGTAGTTCTCTCATTCTTTTGTCTTCCCTTGCTTAGTGATCTCTTTAGCCTTTCTAGACCTAGTAAAGTTTAACTTTTAAAAGCTCATGACATTAAGGCAAGAAATGTTCTCTTTCTCCTAACTTTAGAATTCAAGTGAATCATTGACTCAGCATATTCTCATGACCATTTCTGGACTAAGCTCATGGCTTTGGGAACAGGATAACCTTGCAAACGTTATTCTGTCATTCACTATAATTTCCTGAAAATCAGAAGATCAAGCAAACACAAAAATATATTTCTCATAAAAGAGTCAAAGCATTGTGGGTAATTCTGATGATGTTTATAGGTATCCATGAATCAAAATGTACTTACATTGGCTAAAACCTCAGTTGTCCTCTGCTGAATGCACTCCTCAAGTTTACTGCCTTGTCTCCAATCTCCCCAGTCAGAATTGTTATTTGTTTAACAAAAGCAAAATAATTAAAATGGACTAGCTCAAGGCATAGATAGAACAAATACTTCCCTTTCCCACATGATGAGACTGAGGTGTGATTCCTCAAGCATACGTATTTCATGTCAAAGCCAGCATTTGAAGCAAGGACTGCTTAACCTCTCAGAAACAATTTCCTCAAATTAGAGATTATAAACTGGTAGCTCACAAATAACTCTGAATTGCAAGCATATTTTGTTTGGCCTACACAGTGTTGAACTGAAGATCATCCATTTAATCTATTTTTAAAAATATTTTATTATTTTTTAGAACTGATTTAGGTCTGAAGCAAAATTGAGAGGAAAGTACAGAGATTTCCCACGTACTTCCTCTCCCAACCCATGCATAACTTCTTTCAGAATCAGCATACCCTTCCAAAGTGGTACATTTGTTACTATCTTTTACAAACCAGACATTTTAATGAAGTCTAGTTTATTAGTTCTTTTTCTTCATGAGTGGTTGTTGTACCTAAACAGTGTTGAATGTAAAACGCTTTCACCAAACCCAAAGTCATGTAGACATTTTTCTGTGTTATTGTCTGGGAGTTTTATAGTTTTATATATTACAGTTTGGTTTGTGAGCCATTTTGAGTTAATTTCTGTGAAGTGTGTAAGTCTGTGTCTAGTTAATTTTCTTGCATCAACTGTCCAGTTGTCTCAGCACCATTTGTTGAAAAGACAATCTTTTCTCCATGATGCTATTTTTGTCATATTGCTATTTTTGTCAAAGCTTAGTTGACTATGGGGGGGTGGGTAGGCACGGGAGAGCAAAAAAATGTACACACATTTTAAGAAATGTTATCTATGTATTATTATTAGTTTGCTGTAATCAGAAGTGTCGGGACACTGATGGTAACTACTTTGAGCACATCTTGCAATTGCAGAAGTCAAATGTGACTTGTATTCATCTTTTATCGGTATATATTGAGTACTACAATTTTAATACAGTTTTTTTCCTTTCTTAAAGTGTGTATACAGTTTATTGGCACCCTCTGTATTATTTGAGTGTATTTCTGGGCTTCCTACTCAGTTCCATTGATCTATTTGTTTATTTTATTATTATTATTTTACCAATAGCACATTTTCTTGAGTACTGTCATTTTATAGTAAATCTTGAAGTTGGATAGCGTAGGTTTTCTAACTTTGTTGTTCAGAATTGTGTTGGCTATTCTGGGTCTTTTGTCTTTCCATAAAAACTTTAGAATCAATTTGCTAGTATCTAGAAAATAACTTGCTGGAATTTTGATTGAGATTCCATTGAATTTAAGGATTAAGGTGGGAAATAAAATCTGAACATTTCACCTTCCTATTTATAAACAAGGAATAGCTCTCCATCTATTTACTTATTTTTTATCAGAATTTTGTAGTTTTTCTCATACAAATCTTATACATATTTTGTTTGATTTATACATAAGTATTGCATTTTTGGATGGTATGACTATATTGCGTTTTTAATTTCAAAATCCTCGTGTTAATTGTTGGTATAGAAAAGCAATTAACTTTTGTATGTTAACATTGTATCATGCAACTTTTCTATAACTTCTTATTCCAGGAATTTTTTGTTGGTTCTTTCAGATTTTCTACATAGATAATCATGTCATCTGTGAATAAAGACAGTTTTAATTCTTTTTCAATCAATATACGTTTTATTTCCCTTTTTGTCTTGTTGCATTGTCTGAGATCTCCAGTATGATATTGGAAAGCAGTGGTGATGGAATGTATCCTTGCTTTCTTTCTGATAGTGGAAATTCATCTTCCAGTTTCTCACTGTAGTAAGTATGATGCTAACTATACATGTTTTTTTAAGAAATTCTTTGTCAACTGCAGAGAGTATACTTAAAGTTTTTTTTCATGAATGGGTGTTAGATTTTGTCAAATGCAGTTTCTGTATCTATTGGCATGATTATGTGATTTTTCTTCATTAGCTTATTAATTAGTAAATATTGAGCTGGCTTTGTATCTGTTAGATAATGCCCAATTAGTTGAAGTGTAAACATTTTTTAATTTTTAAATATATTTTGGGGTTTTATTTCCAGATATTTTTGAGGATTTTGTGCATTATGTTCAAGACAGATATTAGTCTATATTTTTCTTTTAATGTTTTTTTCTTGTTTTAGTATTAGGGTGATATGATCTCATAGAAAAATTAGGTAATATTTCCTCTGCTTTTATCTTCTGAAAGAGATTGCAAAAAATTGATACAATTTATTTCTTAACATGTTTGATGGAATTCAACAATGTACTTATCTGATACTTTCTGTTTTGGAAGCTTATTAATTATTGATTCATTTTTTTTGCAGAGGTAACGCTATTCATATCATCTATTTCTTCGTATGTGAATTTGGGCAGATTATGACTTGGGTCCTTTTCATCCATATTATCAAATTTGGGGCATAGAGTTGTTCATTGTATTCCTTTATTATCCTTTTAATCTTCATGGGATCTATAGTGATGCTTCCTCTTTTATTTCTGATGTATGTAATTTGTGTCCTCTCTTTTTTTAGTTTACCTGGTTACAGGTTTATTAATTTTGTTAGTCTTTTCAAAGGACCAGCTTTTGGTATTGTAGTTTCTCTTATTTATTGTTTACAATTTTATTGATTTCTGCTCTAATTTTTACTATTTTTGCTTAATTTAGACCTAAGTTGT
Organism: Tarsius wallacei; assembly: GCA_963574415.1. NCBI lineage: Eukaryota > Metazoa > Chordata > Mammalia > Primates > Tarsiidae > Tarsius > Tarsius wallacei. The sequence goes on along the minus strand of CAUYQG010085334.1, from coordinate 13,243 downwards.
TCTTCTTTTTCTATTTTCCTAAGGTAAAGCTTAGACAATTGATTTAAATCTTTTTTTTTGTAATGTATTCATTTAATGTTATTAATTTTCCCTTAAACACTGTTTTCACTGCGTCCTGCACACTTCAAAAAGTTATTTTAATTTTAATTTAGTTCAAAATATTTTTCAAATTTTCTTGAGTTTCCCCTCTTCCTTTGGCTCTTGCTTTATTTAGAAGTATGTTGTTTGATCACCATGTATTTTTGGATTTTTCAGCTATCCTTTTGTTATTGATTTCAAGTTTATTCCATTGTGGTCAAGAGCAGACATTCTACTGTTTTTATTATTTAAAATGTGTTAAGGTGTATCTTATGACTGAGATGTGATATATCTTGGTGAGTGTTTCATGTGAGCTTGAGAAGAATGTGTATTTTGCCATTGTCAGATAAATTAGTTTACAGATATTAGTTATATTTAAGTAATTAATTGTACTCTTGAGTTATACTATGACTTTATTGATTTTCTGCATGCTGGATCTATTTTTGATAGAAAGGTGTTCAAATCTCCACCTACAACTATGGTTCTATACATTTTTTCTTGTAGATTGATTACTTTTTCTGCACATATTTTGACGCTCTTTTGTTAGGTACATAAGTGTTAATGATTGTTGTGTCTTCTTGGAGAATTGACTCCTTTATCCTTATATAAGGTCCCTCTTTATCCCTGGTAGATTTCCTTGCTTTGAAGTCTGACCTGTCTAAAATTGATATTGCTAATTCTCTTTTATTTTGACTAGTATTACTATATTATATCTTTTTTATCTCTTTATTTTTAATCTATATGTGTCTTTACATTTTAGGTGAGTTTATTGTAAACAACATATAGGTATCTTATTTTTTATCCATTCTGACACTCTCTGTCTTTTAATTGGTACATTTAGTTTAGATCACTGTCTTTCAAGGTGATTATTAATATGATTAGGTTAACATCTACCTTATGTTTTAGTTTTTCTATTTGTTATCTTTGTTCTCTGTTTCTATTTTTGTCTTTCACTTTTTTCTGCTGTTTGTGGTTTTATTGTGCATTTTACATTATTCCATTTTTTTCTCCTTTCTTAACATATCAGTTACACTTTTAATTTTACTTTTTTAGTGGTTGCTGTAGAATTTGCAATACACACTTTAAAAAAATCCAAATCTACTTTCAAATAACACTATACTGTTTTGCAGATATTGTGAGTACTTCATAATAGCCAAATAATGCTAATCTCTCCTTCACAGTCCTTGCATCATTGCTATTATTCATTTTTTGCTGTCATTCATTTTACACACACACACACTCATACATTTGAACATATTATTGCTGTTGTCATTTTGAACGAACTGCTAGATTTATTAGGAATAAGAAAAATGATTTTAAAAATTTTACCTTTACTTTCAATGATCTTTCTTTATGTAGATCTATATGCGTATGTATTATTTTCTTTCTAAAAACCTTGTAACATTTCTTGTGAGGCAGATATACTAACAACAAATACCATCAATTTTTGTTTGTTTGAGTGAGTTTTTACTTCTTCTTTACTTTTAAAAGATAATTTCACAGGGTAAGGAATTCTAGGGGTTCTCTTCAAACTTTAAATATTTCATTCTACTCTCTTTTATTTTGCTTGACTTCTGAAGAAGGTGACTGTGACTTATCTTTGCTCCTCTAGAGGTATGGTGTGTTTTTTTTTGAAGGAATTTTTTTTTCTTAATCTTTGATTTTTTTGTAGCTTGACAATGGTATGCTTAGGTGTAGGTGTTTTGTTTTTGCATTTATTCTGCTGGGTTCTTTGAGATTCCTAAACCTGTGGTTTGGTGTCTGACATTACACTGTGGAAATTCTTAGTGATTATCATTTCAAATACATTTTCCGTTCCTTTTTGTTCCAAGACACATATAGTTATGTCTTGTTTTTTATCCATGCTAGCAATTTCTTTTAATTGGTGCATGTAGACCATTGCGCTTCAAAGTAATTATTAAAATATTTGGATTAATATTTACCTTATGTATTGCTTATGTGCTAATATCTACATTATGTGTTCCTTGTCTTTCTGGTATGTGCATTCATACCTTTTGTCATTGTTTCACAGTTCTTGGATATTCTCATCTTTTTTTTTTCTTTTCTTCTTCTTGGTCTTTGTTCATTATGTTTTTCAGTTCTGGAGATTTCTACTGAGATTTCCTCAAACTTTTCTTTCCTCTTTTTTCTTTTCTTCAGTTGTGTCCCATCTACTAATAAGCTCATTGAAGGCATTTCTCATTTCTGTTACAGTGTCTTTGATCTTTAGTATTTCTTTTTGTTTTCTCCTTAGGATTCTCATCTTTCTGCTTACATTGCCCACCGATTCTTGCATGCTGTCTACTTTGTCCATTCCAGAACCCTTAGCATAGCAGTCATAGTTATAAAATCCCAGTCTGATAAATCCAGCATCCCTGCCATATATGTTTCTGATGCTTCTTCTGTCTTTTCAAATTGTGTTTTTCCCCCCTTTTTGGTATGCTTGCTAATATTTTCTTGATAGCCAGAGGTGATACCCTGGGGGAGGGAAGTGGGGGAAGGAACTGCTTTAAATGGGCCTTTTGTAATGTGATGATAAGGTGTGGAAGAGGGGAAGTGTTCTGTAATCCTATGATTAGGTCTCAGTCTTTTACTGAATTTATGTCTCTGGAGTACGCATTTTAGAAATGTTCCTCAGTTTTCTTCCCCTCCTAGGCAGGACAAGTTGGCTAGAATGGGCTGGAGTTCTGTATTTCTCAATACACCCCCCAAACCCTATTGTAAGTTAGGCTCTGTTAATACTCGTGTAGCTTAGGCTCTGGTTAAGTGCTCTGGCATATTTTAATATGGTTCATTTTTCCCTCCTTTTTTCCAGAAGCATAAGGAGACTTTTCCTCAGTTATTTACTGTGAGAACTTGGTCGAGCTCCTTGAGGTAAAACACAGAATTGCCCTCCCTGCCCCCACCCCAGACTGAGTCTTCTTGGAAATTTTAACTCTTAGGCTTGTCCACACTGCCCCTCTAGCAGTTAGTGACAGTTCAGGTTTCTCTACCACAACACTGATTCTCGAGGAAGTTTTAGCTTGGAATTTTCTTATCTGCTAAGTTGTGATTTTTGGTATCTGCCTGCTTTTCTCACTAATTTTGTGATAAGTGGTTTACCCTGTGACGTCATGTCTCTTACAGATCTAAGAAGAATTGCTGATTTTTCAGCTTGTTCAGCTTTTTACTTGTTAGGATGGAGTGGCAACTTCTAAACTTTTTTCATGAGGACTAGAACCAGAAGTCCTAGTTAACTTTTTAAAAAATGTTAATTTCCAACATTTAAAAACCATGATAAGAGTGTAGGGCAAGCAGGGCCAAGGCAAAGGCATCCTTCCTTGTAAGAATTTGCAACTACTAAGAGTCTCTGGCTGCCCTGCCCAGGGCTCCATACTAATATATTAACTACCACAGATGTATTCATCAATTCATAGTGATTTGCAGAAGGTCCATGGTCTCAGGTTAACACTGATAAACAATATAAAGACGAGATAAAAACGGAGACTTTACCAAAAATTGCAAAAGAAAAGGATATTTACCTTTGGTTATTATAAACCTACAGCAAAATCTAAAACTAAAAACACCATGTGATTACAATTTAAACAAGATGTTGAAAACTGCTTCTTTAAAGTTCATTGCAGTGGCAATTCTGAACCATCCTCACAATCTACCAAAAGCTATAGAATTTAGATTCCAATATGTTTTTCATTGTCATATGGCTCACTAACTCCACTAAATTAAATTTCCTCATCACTTGTTAGGACTGATTTTCCAAGTACTGAGTCAATTAGCTAGCCTCTTCTGCTTAGCCTACTGACTGTAAATGCTAATTTTACTTCAGTTGTTCATCCTATTATTTTGCTGTTGTAACACAATCAAGAATAGCAAAACTAAGTATTTTCATAAATCTTATACCACAAAGATTTTTTGATAATGGAGAATAAGGTAAAAACTCAGGTTGTCTAGGATAAACCCAGAAAAAAATTACAAGAGAGACAGCAGTTTCAATTTTAAGAGCCTTCACCACTCAGGTGATATTTCCATAAATGAAGTGAGTATTTTTCACTAAGGAGCAACTAGAGAACAAGAGACTTCTAGACAATCAAACCTATCTTTACATTAAACAAAAATATTGATGATGTCTCAATACTCTCTGACATTCTTATTCTAAAGGCACATAGTATTTTTATTAGTCTGCTCAGGTTGTTACGGCATGCATACAATGAAAAGAACAAGGCACTTATTCATTCATAGAACTAAAAAATCAGAAGCGATATGGTATCCTTCTATTTTGAGGCTTGGTTATCTATGTTCCCCCAAATTTTCATGGTGATACCTGATAGAAGCAGCTGGGTTATTAAATGTGTACCCTTAAATTTTAATGTTTCATTCTCATGCGCCAAGCCATCTGGAGCTGAGGAAGAGTAGATACACACCACTAAATTTATCCTTCGTTGATTAACTGCAAATATCATATGGTTGAATGCAGAGTGTCTGGTTTTACCTATCCTTCCGACATATGTACTTCCCCTCATAAATCCTCCTAATCAATTTAGTCATTAAGATTTGCCGTTATTGGGTAGTTCTACTTCAGACATACACCCAGGAGATAGAACTGTGCAGTTGTATCCCATGTGCTTGACACCCATAAAGTGGAATTACAATGTAAACACGCCCATATATTTGTGTAATGCAGTACCCCATGATATAACTTAAGGAAATATTCTTAATATAGTTCAAACATAGTGTCTTTATGGCAAAGGATAGGAGAGTTTTCAGAGATGATGACACAAATACATCATGCTCTCAAATGAGGATGCTTTCCAAAATTATACACAGGGATATATGAGGGAGGACCTCAAAAAACCTGGAATTATCTTTTGGAGGGAGGGCCCCTTGTAGTACACTTAGAATTTGTTCCTCTGGATCAAACAGTCAAGCAAAGCTTTTATCCGGAAGTTTTGAGAAGGCCTGCATTTGCCCACACTGCACTGAGTGTTCAGCAGTTTTTTGACCAAACATGGCATGACCCCCCCGTTCCACCCTTCCTATTCACCTCACCTTTTTTTTTTAACTTTAAAGATGTGGGATACAATTTAGGGTTAGTTATATAAATGTTTATTATATTGGTACCCTTGTTGATGAGTTGTGGCCCCCCCCCCCGGCAGTTTCCCACTACTGCCCATCCCTTTCTTATAGTATTATGATAATTGTTCAAGGTCTGCTTCTGAGTCAGAACATATAGTACTCTGTTTTTTGTTTCTGTGATAGATCACTGAGTATGATAGACTAACTCCATCCAAGTTGCTGCAAAGCCCATATGTTTGTTCTTCTTTATGGCTACATAATATTCCATTGTGTATATGTACCATGTTTTTAAAATCTAGTCCAGTTTCGATCTTGCACCAAACAATTTTTTTTTGTTTCATTGAATTAAAAAATTGCTCAAAGGGAAATGTTTTGCTGATGTGAAAGAGGTGAAACAAACAAACAAACAAACAAAAAAGGCAGAAACACTAAAAGGCATCAAAATTGACAAGTTCAAAACTATTTTGAGCAGTGGAAAAAGCATCTTTATAGGTATATTGCATCAAACAAATAGTACTTTGAAGGTAACTGAAGTTTAAACATGTAAGAATAAATACCAATTTTTTATAAATAAATTCTTTCTTGGGGAAATTCCCCTTCATATAACTATTGATAATATTAACTGTAAAAAGTAATAATTTTTTTCTGGAATGAAAGACTTCCCTTTACTGTATTTTAGAAAATACAGTACTTTAAATTAGTCTCTGAAACTTTGTCACAAAATGACGGTATGTTTCTGATTGTTTACTGTGATTATGTAATGGGTGAGTTGGGTAATTTCCTCTGTTATATCACTTAGCAAAATATTATTTATGGCATATATGAGATCCAAATCTACAGAAAGTTTTAAAAAAATGAAATCGCTGGGTCAAAATTTTGATATATTTGTTTTAAATTTTTGATAGTTCCTACTGGTGTTTACTCAAAAGGCTTCAATGAATTATATTTTTGCCATCAGTCTAAGAGACTATCCATTTATCTGTATTATCAACTGGCAAATATTTTAAATTTTCTACTATGTTAATTTGTATTTCTTTGAATAGATTAAACTGTACTTCCTTTCATATTTATCAGTTATTTGTGTTGTGTTTTTTTGGTTGTGTGTGTGTGTGTGTGTGTGTGTGTGTGTGTGTGTGTGTGAGCTGCCTGTTTATCTTTTTCTTATTTTAAAAGAGAAAATTAGTCTTTTTATCTTTGACTTAAGAAAGACTTGTTCTATCAAATTTGAGAATGCCTTCCCTCTGCATGAAACACTTATTTTGATGGTTTTAATGGCAATGAAATGGCAAAGCAATTAATGAGAAATATGCAGTTTAGATTGTCTTCATTTTAATTATAATGCAAAGAGCTAGTCAAATGTGATTTTCATTTTTTCACCTCTTCATTAGTCTAAAAATTCTCAGGATCCTGGAAACTGGTGTTAATGTCATTTGGTGATAGCTTAGCAAATGTGATGAGAGAGGAAGTGAGACATATTGACTCCTGCTTTTTTTTGTTAAAGGTCAAATAAAGGACCTATGGTCATCTTTTGCTTTTACTTATTTTGGTCCTTGAGGTGCTTTATTTCTAATATTTTAGAGATGCATCTAAAGGAATAATCATGGTTTCTTATCAAAGAGTGCTTTATCAAGAGATCTGTCGATATTTAAAATGTTTTAGCCTTAAGATAGATATCTGTCTTTCTCTTGCAAGGGTTATGTACTAAATTTGGAATAACTTGTCTAATATGAACAGAAGATAATTACATCCTATTAATCATTTCTGCTTCCCATGTTCTATGATTTTTCTGGTTTTCAACCTCCATCTAGGAGATTTCCCCAAGAATCTCATCTCATTACTTTTTTTTGTATACCAGGCTAATAATTTTTTTAGCATATGATTACAATTTTTTTGTCTTCTCTTCTTTCCTCTTAACTGTTTTTTTAACTGTAAAAGTTTAACTTTTATACATCAATGTACAAAGCATTTAAATAACTAATTATTGTGTCACATGAATAACGGACCAGATTGACTCTCTACCAAGGCCTTAGTCTTTTGATTATAATTTATCAATTGCTTTGGAACTGCAGTTTTATCCAACTGTAGTACTGCTTAAATGAAATTCATAGACATTCTGAACAGGCAGCTAGATTAGGGAGCATATGTTGAAGTTGATTTTGTCTCTAATTATATAAATAAGGTCATTTTAAAAATTCAAAAAAAGTTCAAATATAAAATAAAGGGGTTCCTATTTTGAGCATAATTATGTGTTTTCTTTATGAAAATGATTTTGTCTAAGGTAGATTTTATGATACTACTCAGTTGCTCTAGCTTAGTAGTAGAAGAACTTGCTCCAGAGTCTTTCTGTTACTGTTTCCAATTTATTAGAGGTGTGGATTAGAATCAATTAACAATTGTGTAGAGAGGGTAATTTTTAGACTAAAAACCAGTGTTTATTGAGTGATTACTACACGGTAATACTTTCTGATATATATGTATAATGTTAGTGAATAGTTGCAGAAACCCCATGGTGTACATATTATTATTTCTGTCTAAAAGATGAAGAAACTTAGATTTGGGGAAGTAAAACTACTTGCTCTGGGCCTCTCAGCTAATAAACAATGGGTCCATTTGATTTCAAATCTGGTTCTTTCTACCACTGGGTTTTATTCCTTCCTTGGTTTTGTAGGACTATAATGGAAGCATGTCTACATGAAAATCTCCTAGATTCATGTAGATTCAGTTTTCTCCAACTTCCAAATTGAATGCATGTTATTTATATTTATTTTAAATTAGCATTTTGTTTTTCTGAAAAACAGTGATATTGACTCTAGCATGGTCCAAATTACTTACATGAGTGTGTTAATGAAGACATTATCCATATATAAACATAAAAAGATAACAACAACTACTTATCTCATTATGATATAGGAAGTGTACTTCTTATCAATATCACTTATAATACAATCATAATATATGACATATATAAATATACATAAAATGTAAAAGTAAACATTAGTCTATATAAATATATATCAAATATATTTATTAATTATATTTTGACAAATAGTCTAATGCTTCATTCTGCAAATTGTGTTTTAATGGTGTTAAGATGAAACATTTCAAAAACTATGTTCTTGCTAAATTATATTTTTTTAATATTGGAGAAATCTGTGATTTTCTCTGTTTCTTGTGAAGATTGCTGTTGTTGTTGTTTAACCTTTTCAATGATTCACCATGAAACACAGGTACTCTAACTCAGAGTATAGGAAAGGATTAGCTTTTTTGACAATTGACTGGTTTAGAAAGTAGCAGGGGTGTAGAACCAAAAAATAGATTACCTGTCTCCGGGGCACGAAGAAAATAGTGCCTCGTTACTGATGTTGAGTCTGTTAATGGGGCTGACTTTTTCAAATATCAGTAATAAATGATCCATGGTAAAAGAAAGAAGATAAAGCAATTTTTAAAAGCCTTTTTTTCTTGGCAAAAGTGAAATAATGAGCACCTTTCTCACTGGGATATGAATTTAAGTGTGAGAAAAATTTTTTCAAGTCCTCTAATGTGACATTATATTGTTTTAGAGATGTATATTCTGTATAATTAGTTCTCACACTGTAAAAATATATTGGTTACATAATTACAATATAAAATATTATTAGTGCTTTATTTTAGAGTGTGATTTTAATTTATTTGCATGTTTCATTTTTGTCACTTCAGGGTATAGATTTTTATGCTTAAAAATTCATTTCTGAGGAAATGGTGGTTACTTGCACAACTATTTTTACCCTTTGTATCCTAAGGCAATTCCTCATGTTAATAAAAAATAAATCACAAAATTTACTCATTGTATTTTGTTATTTGGTTTTCTGTGATTCAAAAAATTCATTTCTATTAAAGCAAGGCAGAGCACTGTGGTGGTCTTGGGCTTACATCAGTGTTTAATAATAAAACCTTTGTGGTAACTGGAAAGCAAGGGCATTTTAAGTTCTTTTATTAACTAAATGCATATAACACTTCATTCAATTTAACCTGTGAAGACACTAACTTCTTCGGGGGCTTCTAAGCATCTTTATTTATAATCTTAATGCTATGTTTTCTTAACCTTTAAAGTTTTATAGTACGCATTTTTAATCAACTTTACTGTGATATAATTTACATACAAAAGGGGACCCAAAAAACACCAGAATTATTTATAAAAAATTGTGTATTTCTTCTTACATGTTTAAACTTCAGCCACCTTCAAAGTACTCTCTGTTGGATGCAATATATCTATTAAGATACTTTTCCACTGCTCAAAACAGTTTTTGAACTCATCGATTTGGATGCCTTTTAGTGCTTCTACCATTTTTTGTTTCACCTCTTCCACATTGGCAAAATGTTTCCCTTTGAGGACTTTTTTTCATGCAGAGAAACAAAAAACAGTTACTAGGCATGAGATCTGGTAAATTGGATGGGGATCTTGCCACTTTTGGGCAAAAACTGCTGAACACCCAGCACAGCCTGAGCAGGTGTGCTCATAAATCACCCATAATTTATGGGCAAACTCATTGAAAGAATCTCCCCAAAAAAGTCACTGAAGCCAAATGCAACCTCTCACAACAAAGCCAGCTGGTACATGGATGCCAAAGGGTTCCTAGAACACTTCCCAGATCTTCTTGCTGATATTTTGTCTTGATGATCTGTCTAGAGTTGTGAGTGGGGTATTAAAGTCCCCAGTTATGATAGTGTTAGAGTCAATCTTTTTAAGTTTGCCTAGAAGCTGCTTTATGAAAGTTGGTGCTCTTATGTTGGATGCATATATGTTTAGGATATTTCTTGTTGATGGATTGAACCTTTTATCATTATGTAGTGACTTTTTGTAACTTTTTGAATTTTTGAGAGCTTAAAGGGTATTTTGTCTGATATTAAGATTGCAACTCCTACTTTCTTTTGTGTTCCGTTCACCTGAAATTTTGTTTCCCATCCTCTTACTTTGAGTCTGTGAGTGTCCTTTCTGGTGAGATGAGTCTCTTGGAGACAATATATTGTTGCCTCATGATATTTTATTCATTTTGTCATTCTATGTCTTTTCCGTGGTACATTTAGTCCGTTCACATTCAGGCTAATTATTGAAATGTGAGAGTTTATCCCTGTCATGTGGTTCTTATAGAGTTGTTGTTGCTGCTGTTTGTTTGTTGTCTTTCTTTTGATTTTTGGGTTGATTCATGTGTGTTTTCAATCTCTTTCCTGCATTCTTGTGAAGAATGTTGTCATTCCTTTTTTCCTTTCTTCTGTGTTTAGTACTTTCTTAAGTGTTTCTTGTAGAGCTGGTCTGGAGGCAGCATAAGTTCTTAGGGATTGGATGTCTGGGAAAGATTTTAATTCTCCATCACTGATGAAACTTAGCTTAGCTGGGTAGGTAGATATGAATAGACAGTTCTCAAAAGAAGACATATGAACAACAAACAGATACATGAAAAAATGCTCAGTCTCACTAGTCTTCAAAGACATGCAGATTAAAACTACACTGAGATACTACCTCACTCCAGTTAGGATGGTTATCATCAATAACTCAAAAAACAACAGATGCCAGAGAGGATGTGGTGAAAAGGGAACACTACACTATTGGTGGGAAGGCAAACTAGTACAGCTTCTGTGGAAAACAGTGTGGCAATTCCGAAAAGTTCTAAAAATAGACCTTCCATATGATCCCACAATCCCCTACTGTGAATATACCCAGAAGAACTCAAATCACTCTATATAAAAGATACCTGTACATGTATGTTTATTGCAGCATTGTTCACAATAGCAAGAACATGGAAACAACCATGCTGCCCATCAAAAGGGGACTGGATAAAAAAAAATGTGGTATATATACACCATGGAATATTACACAGTCATAAAGAAGACCAAAATCATGAACTTCGCAGCAACCTGGATGGACTTAGAGTCTATAATACTGAGTGATCTTTCACAAAAACAAAGTGAGCATCACATATTCTTACTCATAAGTGGACCTTGAACAACTATTGTAATACTTTAAGAAAAGGATTGACAGTAGAGGGGAACTCTGGGGGCTGGGGAGGCAGGGAAGCAGAATTGGTAGTAGTGGGAATCTGCATGGGGAAATGAGGTCACACCTCATCAACAAGGGTACCTGCATAATGAACATTTGCATACCTAACCCTGAATTGCACCCCACATCTTTAAAATTAAAAAAATTAAAAATTAAAAAAAAAAATAAAAGAACACTTCCCTAGTGAGGGAAGCCTGTACTACAAGGGGTCCTATTCCAACAAATAATTTTATTTTGGGGGGGTCCCACCTCGTATAATATAGGTTGCATCTGCTAAAGTGAACCATCTGATGAGTTTGGCAGTTGTGAAACCACCTCCTCAGTGAAGATACACAGCATGACTATCATCTGCAAAACATTTCTCAAGTCCCATTGCAGTGATCCCTTCCTCTGCTCCTGGCCCCAGACAACACTGATTTGCTTTCTGTCATTGTAGATTCTGTTGTACTTCCTAGAATATTATAACAGTGAAATCATACAATATAATACTCTTTTGTGAGCGAGTCCCTTTACCCAATATTATTATTCAATATCCATCCATGCTACGTGAATCCATGTGCATATAAATAATCTGTTCTTTTTGTATTTCTGAGTAAATTTCATTCCATGGGTTTACCACGTTTTGTTTATTCTTCTACTTGTTGGTGGGCATTGGGGTTGTTTACAATCCAGGTCCTATTGATGATAAATGTAGACATTCCTGAAAAGGAGGACATATTTTTATTTCACTTAGGTAAATAGCTAGAGTGGGATATCTGGGTGTTTAGAAGTTATATGTCCAGCTTTTTAAAAAACTGCTGAATGGTGTTCCAAAACAGTCATACCATTTTTAATTTCTCCCAGCAGTGAGGTATTAAGTAGGGTATGAAAGAGCTTGTTATTATCATTCTTTTTCATTTTTAGTAATTCTAGTAAGTGTGTAACGTGTGAGCTATCCTTCTATAATCAGTAAACATTTAGGGTATGTATGTCTGCCTGTTTGTATATGTTTGTGTGTGTGTGTGTGTGTGTGTGTGTGTGTATTTAAAAAGAAGGGATGTAGATAAAACTACTAGTTTCTTTCTTTTTTTTTTTTTTTTTTTAGTAGGAGTCTCGCTCTGTCACCCAGGCTGGAGTGCAGTGGCATGACCACCACGATCACGGTTCACGGCAGCCTCAACCTCCTGGGTTCAGGTAATCCTTCTACCTCAGTATCATGATTAACTGGGACCACAGGCATGCACCATCATGCTCAGCTAATTTTTTACTTTTATTTTTATTTTTGTGGAGACAAGATTTCGCTATGTTATCCCTGCTGGTCTCGATTTCCTGTGCTCAAGGAATCTGCACACTTGACCTCTCAAAGTGCTGGGATTACAGGTGTGTGCCACCATGCCAGACCTAAAATGACTACTTTTGAAATTTATTGATGATGAACACATTCATATTGGAGAATTGTTTATTATTTTGTGAGTGAAGAAGTGTCCAAATCTTTATCCTCCTCCACTTTTTTTTTTTTTTACTAGTTTTCTCTCCTCTTCTTATTGAATCTAAAAGTTCTTTGTATATTCTGGCACATGTCCTTCATCATAGTTAGGTTTGGAGATTACTTTTCCCATTTGGGTGCCTTGATTCTTCTTTTCTTAGTAGCATCTTTAAAAGAGAATTTTTAATATTTAGGAGGTAAAATTTATCAAAATTTTTATAGTTTGTACTTTTGTGTATCTTATTAAAATGCCTGTTTCAAGTTGCAAACATTTTCTTTAGTCTTATTTTAGAACTATTATAACTTCAGATGTTACATTTAATTTTATGATACTTTTGATTTGATTTTTATCTTTGAATGAGATAAGGACTGATGTAGATTTCTCAAGATGAACAGGCACCATTTATTGAAAATTATTTTTCCAGCCGGGCTCGGTGGCTCAGCCTGTAATCCCGCGCCTTTGGGAGGCTGAGGTGAGTGGATTGCCTGAGCCCGTGAGTTCGAGACCCGCCTGGGCAAGTGAGACCTCATCTCTACAATAAATCAAAAAATTAGCTGGGCGTGGTAGCATGCGCCTGTAGTTCCAACTACTTGGA